>OVBE01012222.1:0-13561 GCA_900406425.1 Iberis pinnata
CAAGGATTAGTAGTTAACTGTTAGTATAGTGCATCTAGAGAGTCATTGATCACCCGAATCGTTGCTTTAGCCTGTTTGTTTAGCCTTTTTATTATAGTAATCTTCATTTTCTTATTAATTCTCGTTTTATTCGATAATCACAATCACTTTTAAATCGTTTAGACTGAACGGAATTCTCATAAGAACTAATTAGTAAATTGCATCTTGAATTGGAATTGACACCTAAATACTACATCGAAAGTCAAGTAGTTAGGATTACTTGCTAGATAGGAGTAAAAACCTGTTTATCAGACACCAGCCATGATTACTCAATTACAGGGTTTTTTGGGTTTAACAGGGTACTATCGTTGCTTTATTCATGATTATGGTGTCATTTCGAAGCCCTTAACTGATTTGCTGAAGAAGGATCAATTCATTTGGTCACCATTAGCACAATATGCATTTGACACTTTGAAGAAAACGATGACAAGCGCACCAGTTTTAGCTTTACCTGATTTTGCTAAACCATTTATAATTGAATATGATGATCCTGGTCTTGGAGTGGGCGCCGTTCTAATGCAAGATCGCTGGCCAATTGCATTTTTCAGCCATGGCTTTACTCCCTGCGAACAACTAAAGCATGCCTATGAAAGGGAGTTAATGGCCATTGTCCTCGCTGTTCAAAAATGGAAACACTATCTTTTGGGTCACAAATTTCAGGTACACCTTGATCACAAAAGCCTTAAATTTCTATTGGAACAAAAGGAGGTTAATATGGAATATCATAAATGGTTAACAAAGTTGCTGGGCTACAATTTCGAAATATTCTACAAGTTTGGGATTGAGAACAAGGCTGCTGATGGACTATCCAGAAGTGATCAGTGGGAGCTATCTTCGGTTTTACCTCAAGTCAAGGCTCTTACTGTCCCTTCCACACTTCAATTACAAGATTTATATGCAGAGATTGCCAGTCATGAGGGCATTCAATCTCTCATTCAATGCTGTAGGGATCAACAACCTGCCAATAAACATCATCGTGTAATAGATGATAAATTATGGTACAGAGGGCGTCTGGTACTCCCAGCTACTTCAGCATTCATACCAATACTTCTTAAGGAGGCTCATGACAACGTTATAGATGGCCATTAGAAAGTCCTGAAGACTGTCAAACGTTTACAGTTGGCATTTCATTAGGATGACTTATTACACTCAGTTCAATAATACGTTGTCGGATGCGTTGTTTGTCAAAAACAAAAACATTCCACCTTATCACCAGTCGGTCCCCTTCACCCACTGCCTATTCCGGAATTGATTTGGGAGGATATATCAATGGATTTTATCGAAGGGCTCCCGGTGTCTCATGGTTAGAACTCAATCCTAGTGGTAGACCTTTTGAGCAAATACGCTCACTTTCTCAGTCTCAAGCATCCCTTCACTGCTATTGACGTGGCTCATCGCTTTATCCATGAGGTTGTTAAGTTACATGGATTTCCAAAATCAATTGTCTCCGATATAGATAAGATTTTTCTTAGTAACTTTTGGAATGAATTGTTTAACGCGGCTGGTACTTTACTTAAACATAGTACAATTTTCTACCCTCAAACGGATGGGCAGACAGAGGTTCTCAATCAATGTTTAGAGACTTACTTGAGGTTTTTTTGTCTCGGAAAAACCCAGGGCTTGGTCGAAGTTTTTGTGTTGGACAGAACTTTGGTATAATTCATCTTTCCATACGGCTCTGAAATCTACTCCGTTTCGTGTGGTGTATGGTCGAGATCCCCCAGCCATTATCCATTTTGAAACAGGCATGAGAATGAAGAACTTGCTACTCAACTCATGTCCCAGGATGAGGCGTTAAATCTGATTAAATCACACTTGTAGAGGGCTCAATCTATCATGAAATATCAAGATGATAAACATAGAAGAGATGTACACTTTCAGGTTAGTGATTGGGTTTATTTGAAGTTACAAACTTATCACCAACAATCCGTGAAGCGCAGAGGTTCTCAAAAGCTATCAGCCAATTTTTTTTGTCCCCTTTGAGGTGTTAGAGCGAATTGGTAAAGCAGCATACATATTACAGTTACCCCCTAATTCGAAAATACATTCGGTTTTCCATGTGTCACAATTAAAGGCGGTGATTGGATCAACCATATCTTCTCCAACATTGTCTAATCCTGCAACAAACTTAATTACAGCAGACCACTTCTTACCAACGAAGGTTAGCGATACAAGGTACAACATTAATGGTGAATTGGAATGGTAAATTCAATGGGCAGGTTCTCCAGACATTACTGAGATTTGGATGCTGGCTAAAGAATTCAAACTGCAGTTTCCTTACTTCAAGCTTGAGGACTAGCTGAATCTTAAAGGTGAGGGTATTGATAAGCCATTACATATGTATGTTTGAAAGAAGAAGGTTCAAGGGAAAATTGAGATGGCTGGATTGAGGAAGTTGACAACAAATGATTTACAAGACCAGAAGAATGATGAGTCAGAGGTAGAAAACAAGGGCATTGGTGGCAATTCAGGAAAAGGAGTGGGACCTGAAGCAGCACGTGACTCCAAAGAAATGGGTATAAAGGAATGAAGAGAAGAAAGGTGTGAGACATGCTTTTTGGATGCTTTTAGCAGCAGCTGTGTGAGCTGTGCAATGTCGGCCGTTATGAGGACGATATTGTTCTGAGAGTGATTGTTTCTTATTACTATCATTTTGGATATGAGATTTTAGCTTTATTTAGTAGAGTGTAAGACATTTTGAGATTTCCATAAAGTTGCAGAGTGTTCTTATTGAGATTGTTCTTTACAATGCTTCATTAAGCATACACCAAAGCTTAACAGTGTGCTTCCTTTGTCATTCCTTTTAGGTTTGCAATAATATATGACTACAAGAAAAAAAAAAAAAGCAAATTCAAAAATGTATGATTATGTACTACAATTCAATAGTTCTTTAACAGTAGCAATTTCAATATTCTTAACGTTTTTGTAGAACCAATCACCTTTTATTTAACCAAAGGAAAACAAAACCACAACAACTTCTTTTACCTCTCACTCTCAGGTCGTTCATTACATTCCTATATAATACAACATATGAATTCAGTTCACTAGGATGCTAACTACACAATAAATCAGTTAGGAAAGGGTTTTCAGAAGCTTATTGAAATTAAATATATTGGCCAATGAATGTGTCAAGAGCTACATCTTTAAACTTAGGTTTGATAAGTTACAGATTGAATTCTTATCAAGATTCTGGCAGTTGATAACTAATCATCCTGGAAAAACAGTCTTTCAAGCACTAAAGTGTGTTTCAGAGGTAATGCAAAACACAACTGCAACAGAAGTAACTGACAGGGAAATGAAAATCGACATGTCCACAACAGGATTTGATGTTATAAGATTCTTATAACAGAAATTACACTAGAGATATGTTACATTAGAAAAGGGTAGCTATGCTTATGCAAATCTTTCATATTTCATTAAAGGAACAGAAAGCTTGACATACAACACCCAACATTTGGCACATAGCCTAAAACAAGCACAAAGGAAGATCTGTGATAATATGTGACAACAACTCCTAGCAAGTTCAATTCAAAGACTTTGAACCAGAGATTCAGCATGGGACATCTAGCATAGAGCCTTCAGACTTGGAGAAGCAATCAAGCATCACTTCAAACACATAGTGTAGATTCAAATAGATCCCAAAATCATCCATCAACTAGTTTTACAGCTTGCGCTAGCAAATATAATACTTGAATGCTGTACATAAATAACAGGACATTTGATCTAGTGGTATGATTCTCGCTTTGAGTGCGAGAGGTCCCACATTCGATTCTCGGAATGCCCCCAATGACTTTTTAGAACAGTGCATGATTTGGTATGCCTTTTTAATAGTTGACCAGTTTTTAGAACATACCTTAGTTTTCAGGTCGTATGATAAAGATTTCCAAACAGATTTGCATTAAGCTGCTACATTCTCTAAGAGTGAGCTGCAGGAGATTAATAAAAGCATAAGTCTCGTGTATTTTTAGAACATGGTCAGTTTAACTATTTTTTAGTTATTCATTCTTATTCTCAAAACCCAGTAAAAAAAAAACATAAGCTTTAGCTTTTATTAGATACCAAGAAAGAACGATGACTATTCAAAGTTTCACATCCAAAGACTATTTCAATCAGATCTCATACATTAGACATCAGCTACTATTTAAAACTGATGATCTGTAAAAAGTCAACAAGATCCAATTGCAGCCTTTGTCATCATATCTACCGACTCTATTGCTAAAATACTCAACTAAGGGAATTAGATTAAAAAACTAAATTACAAGATTTTTTAAACCAAAATTCTCAACGAAAGGGCATTTGGTTTAGTGGTATAATCCTCACTTTGTAGTGTGCTAAAAGAAAGATAATTGTTAGATAATAGGGTAGTCAGTCATATATGATTGCGCACAGACCACATTTAACAATTAAAACAACATGCTTTTCCCTTAATCTTCAAGTATTTAAGACTCCAAAGTAATCAGAATGAACAAGATTTGAAACATAACAAAAACCAACAGAAAATACAGATATGTACTAAGAAAGATCACCCATAACTTTGTGGTATATAGCTTGCTTTCGCTGCACGATACCTGGAATGTCAACTTATGTAGCCTTATTTCAGACGAATTAACTTAGATTCTTAGAAAAAACAAGCACCTTAGCATGATCACATCAACCACAAAGAGTTCTACTTCCATCATCTAAAATAGTGAAATTAAAGATTGTTCAAAACTCATATCAAGAAATGCCAAGATCACAATAACATGCCCTAAGTAAAGTAAACAACTGGGCATTTGGTCTAGTGGTGTGAGAGGTCCCGAGTTTGATTCTCGGAATGCCCCCATTGACTTTTTCTTTTCTAGAAACATATGGTCCAAGTCCAAATGACAACTCAGAACAACTGCATATATGAATGCGTACATTTAGGATTCAGCCTTCTAACTATGTGTGGAAGATAGACTGATGGAAGCTAATATACTAAGCCAGCATTCTTCTTAAATTTGTCTTGCAAAAAGAAAAACAGTCAATTACAGTTTCAAGCATCATATCTGAGAAAAAAATATCCTCCAATACAAAATTTTTTGGAATTTTCAAAGAATAAAAAATGAAGATGCGAGAGTTTAGAATGAATCCACTTAAATTAGATGATGCACCCANTAAAATGAATACCTTTATTGCTTTAATCTGAACCCACTTAGTGGAAGAAATGCATTTACTTGTGTGTAAGAAGGAAGTCTATACTTAACTTGCGTTTTCAGGTGGATCCAATTAAATAGTTGTGGGTACAGAAATTTCATCGNCCCACTTAGTGGAAGAAATGCATTTACTTGTGTGTAAGAAGGAAGTCTATAATTAACTTGCGTTTTCAGGTGGATCCAATTAAATAGTTGTGGGTACAGAAATTTCATCGAACATGTGGCGGATATAGGTCCTGTCAACCAAATAACACAATTGCGAGTGTTGTCGTTATAATGAAACTTTGAAACCCTCGATATTCATCCCCGCTTCATATGGATGCTTAACCAACATTGAGGCAACTCCTCTATTACCCCGATTTGTGAGAAGATAATCTATGCAGGACACGTAAATAAACATAAATTTATTTAAATTATTTTTCAATTCAAAAAAAAGGAAATGACAAAAATTCTGTTACAAGTTGATATATTTACAACTTTATCTGGGTAAAATCCATTCATTTTAACCCGATCCAGAATAATTTCTAAACCACAATTAAATTAAAATCGGCTAACACTCAAACCAGACCAAACTCAAATTTAACAAAACCAAATTAAAATATTAACTTCATCTCTATCTATCGTTTTTCTTCATATAACTCAAACACTAGTTTCCCAAATCTCTTAAAAACAAAATCGGACCTCACAAAATTGAGAGCAAGCATCATCTCATCTCATCAAAAATCATATTACACTTCAAAAGCATTCTCTCAAAATCGATATACTCTCACAGAAATCTATAAAAAAATGGTTGAAACGAGACAAAATAAGAGGAAGGAAAATCCAACAGTTGAAGAGGAGAAGAATGATAAATGTTTGAAGAAGGTGAAACCTGTAACAGTGAGGTTTGTTAGGTCGGCCGATCGGCCCTCATCGACAGCTGAAAAGAATACAAGGGCGACGAGTGTGGAAAATACGGCTGCGACATCCGTGGAGGAGACGACGACGGAGAAGACTACTGCTGTATCAGAGGAGCCTATATGTCAATGTGGATGCGGCGACGACAATTGAATCTGAACAAAGTGGATAAGAAGAAGAAGGTGAAAACAGTGGGAGCTCAACGGTGGAGAAGAAGAACAAGTAGAAGAAGAAGACAGTGAGAAAGGAGAAGACGAAGAGTCAGAGGAAGAAGTAGAAGATATATATGATAATTCGAACTAGGAAGTCTGACATTCAGCACTCGATGAATCAGATAGTGAAGAGGTAAGAAATTATGTATGATTTTTTTGGTAGAAGTACTCTAGAAATACTGAGTAACACTAGGTATAATAGTAGGATAACTTAGGATTATTGGATAATACTGAAAACTTGGGAAAATTTATTTTGAGGAATATTGAGTAATACTAGGTATAATAGTAGGAAAACTTTGGATTACTAGATAATATTGAAAAGTGTATTTCATTGGTTTCAAGGAATATTGAGTAATACTTAGTATAATAGTAGGAAAATTTTGGATTACTGGATAATACTGAAAAGTAAATTTTATTGACTTGCAGGTAGTTGAGGCAATCAAACCTTTGAAAATGTTCTTTCCTCCATCGGAGTATAAGATACAAATGAAGATAAGGACACGGTGCATGATATCAGATGCAATTACAACTATTGAAAAGCTTCAACCAAAGATGTCTAACATTGAGAGGAGGTGGTTTGAGGAGCATCCTCAATTCCAACACATATTCCACATGAAAAGAGAAAACAACCACAAGGTTCAAGCCATGTGGATGTTATTGGTGAGGACAGCTGAAACCAATAGGCGGAAAGAAGTATGGTTCGTCGTCAATGGTGTTCCCATCCATTATGGGTTGAGGGAACACGCATTGATATCAGAACTTGATTATCACAATTATCCTCTCGGCTATAAAGAGTTCGGTGAGAAAAAGTTTGTGCAGAGGCATTTAAGGATGGAGAACCTATAAGGTTGGAAGATGTGAAAGATAAGTTGGTGAAAATGGGTCCGCATAAAAATGGACTGAAGATGGCAGTTCTTTTCTTTTTAGGGAGTGTTATTTGCGCTCAGACAAAGGTTGGAAAATGAGCCAAGAATGTTTTGGAATTTTTCCAGCGAGCTGTTGATGATCTTGATTTTTGCAAGACCTTTCCATGGGGAGATACTCATTTGAGTACATGGTGAAAGAGATCGCTCACACCATGGACTATTTTAAAGGTGTGGTCCCGGTAAAACCGAATACTCCACTATGGCATATACTAGGTTTTTGTGTCCCATTGGAGGTAAGTAAGAGAAAAAATGACATTATCATTATTGTTGAGCAGTGATTGTATTATAAAATGAAATATTGTGTTTTGTAGATTCTTGCATTTGAGGCGATTCCTAAGCTAGGAAATCTTTTTAGAGAACCCGTGGAAGGAGCTGATGATTCATGTCCGAGGATGTGCAAGTTGACATGGAAACCAAACGGAATGAAATGACTATCACTTTCATAGATCTACAAGGAACTCGGTCACGAGACTGTAAGTTCATTATGGTAGAACTTCGTAAAAATTTGCTAAGTTTGAACTAACATTATGATTTTTTACAGGATATTCATAGCATCATTCCATTCAAAAGTCATGGTTTTTGTTGGATGACATTATGGAAGATGAAGATGATGTTGATAAACCTGATATAGTAGTGGACAGTTGGGAAAATAATTTGGATGATGGAGCCTCAGGAAAATCAGTCTTTTTAAAAGACATGTTCGATGAAGATATTGCAGCGCGGGAAAAAGAGGACGAACCCACAAAAGATAGGGAAGATGCCCAAGATGCAGTTCAGGGAGCTGTGCAAGTGGGTGAGATTATGAAGACCTTGAAGAAAAAGATGACATTGATGAAGAGAGTTGAGAAGAAGGTGGACCAATTGGATGGGAAATTGGCTTTGGCAGAAGAGTTTGTAAAGGAAGTAGGAAAAAAGAAAGCAAGAAAGACATGAAGAAAGAAGTGAAGAAGGAAGGATAGAAGAAAGTGAAGAACTTGTTTGTGGAGATGTACATTTTTGTTTTGTTTTGGAAGTAGACAAATGTTGGAGGATTATGGTACATTTGGTTATGACTTAATTATCAAGGATTATGGGACAAAATATGTGTCTTGAAAAATAGGTAGAAACAAAGACAAATTAGAAGTGATCAGATTAAACACATATTTGACAGAATACTGAGTAATTATATTAGAACATAACATAAGTTTTAACACATACACTCATGCCTTAACAAACAAACATACAAGTAACAAACAAATTGAACTCAGTTTTACTTAGTTTCTCCTTAATTTTACGCAGTATTTCAGTTTTACTCAGTTTCTCACAATTTTACGCAGTTTTACAGTTTTACTCAGTTTCCCCTCAGTTTTACGCAGTATTTCAGTTTTACTCAGTTTCTCATAGTTTTATGCAATTTTACAGTTTTACTCAATTTCTCACGGTTTGACGCGCTGTTACTCAGTATGAAAATCATATTTTACTAAGTCTTGTAGGTGAAGTACAAACTCCCAGGTACGAGGTATGAAAATCATGTTTTATTAAGTCTTGTAGGTGAAGTACATACTCCCAGGTACGAGGTATGAAAATCATGTTTTACTAAAT
Organism: Iberis pinnata; assembly: GCA_900406425.1. Lineage (NCBI taxonomy): Eukaryota > Viridiplantae > Streptophyta > Magnoliopsida > Brassicales > Brassicaceae > Iberis > Iberis pinnata. The sequence goes on from OVBE01012222.1 coordinate 8,830, forward strand.
CATGTCGATACTACAAATGAATGAATGGTGAGAGTGAGTAAGAGATGATTTTAATATAATATGATAAAGTACACGAGACTCGAGAGGAATAGAGCAGAGGAAATCTGCTTTTTTGACCAAATAGACGAAAAATCTTTATGCGTTTGGGCGCCAAATAAATTTTTCATTTTTCCCTCTATAAAATTACACTTAGTTTTACAGAAGTTTATAGTTTTACCAATGTTCTTTATAGTTATACTTTTCATGATTAAATGTTTTCAGTATTACTTATAAAATTAATTTGTTAATTTAGTTTTACTTTTCTTTTTTCGGCATGATCATGTAAGCATACATGATTAGTGAAATAATATGATCGAAATCATAATGTTTTATAATAGTCCTTTAGAAGTTGTTCTTACTAAGAAAATGTTCTTAGAAATACAATGGAATTTATAAGAGAAATGTTGAAACAAGAAGTTATGATAAAAATTTAATGGACGTTTTTTACATATACGTTATTTCTATTAATTAATGTTTCACCAAGAGCATGAGTTATAATAAAAGTTGAATACTAATTTTACTCACTAATACTAAATCAATCAATGAACTAACATAAGTTAAATCCAAACATACTAGTAATCCATAGTATAACATAGTTTTACTAAAGCCAAAAACAATATATAATTCAACAACACAATCACAGTTTCATTCACTAGGATAATGATGCCTTCCAAACAACAACCAATTGAAACCGAAATTTTGTCTTGCTTGCCTTTTGTTTTGTGTCCTTTCACGCGTTCTCCAACCGATGGCTTCCTCTTATCCTATTTCCTCCCCTTCCTCTTGAGGCGATCTGGAGGTATGATCTGAATCTCTTTTATGTAATATGGTACATACCAATCAGAAATACCTGACACAAAATAAATGGTCTAAGCGAGTGCCCAAAGTTCTGCCTAGTAATATTTTGAGCACAACTCATGATACTCTATCTTGCATTCACGTCGACGTCCAAAATCAACATCAACACCAAGTACATGTAAATAAGCTGCAAGTTCGTGGACACAAGGATACTTTTCATAATCATATACCTTGTAGGTACATCTCTTTTCTCTTAAGTTCACCAAATAAAATTTTCCATTTTTACTGTCGGTTATCTCGAACTGAAGCTCATAACTATTTAGCTCACGCACTAGTGTTTTATCAGCTTTGGCCCATATGTCGTGCAGGTGGATCTTGACAAGAGGAACAAGTTTGGTATCAAGCAATCCAGACATATCGTCCTTCCGATGTTCGTTAAACCAGTCCGAGAATTTTTTGATGATTGTATCCAACATTGGTATTAACGCATACCTCCGTGCGTCCTTAAACACGCTGTTCATTGACTCCACACTGTTGCTAGTGTCCAAGTTGTATCTGTCACGTGGAAAAAATACCCTTTCCCAAGTGTCTTTCTCAGTCTGCTCCTCCACATACTTGTACGCTGAAGGACATCTCACCTTAAAAGATGCATAAGCAGATTCGAACTCAGCCATCGTGTAACACCTAGCTAACTCCATAAATCTCCACCTAACCATAACTTTGTTGGTGTTACAAGTATGCCCTCTTACATTCTGGGAAAAATGCCATATACAATGCCCATGGTGAGCTTGTGGTAACACAGTAGCTACAGCCGCAATGAGGCTCTGGTTTCTATCGCTCATAAAAACTAAATCAGCAGAGTCTACTGTAGCACTTCTAAGAATCTCGAAAAACCAAGTCCAACTAGCTTTATTCTCACCGTCGAGTACACCAATAGCGAGTGGATAATGGTGACGATTAGGATCTTGAGCTTTAGCAAAAACTAGTACACCACCATATTCGTTCTTCAAAAATGTGGCATCCACAACTATCACTTTCCTCATGACCATAAACCCTTCAATACATGCTCCCAACGCTATGAAGAGGTACTTGAACTTACCTTCCTCATCCAACTTTACACTTGTTTTTGTTTCCGGATTCACCTGCTCTAACATGTACAAGTAGCTAGAGCATCTTGTAGCTATCTTAAGAATTATCACGCATATGACAAATAGCTAGATTTTCCCCTCTCAATGCTGTGGAGTAGGATATTTTTACCCCAAGTTTTAACTGTAGGAGATCCATGATATCTCTCGGAATAGGAGTTCTCACTTTTCCAGATATTCCTCATTCAAAAAAGATGCAACTAATTCTGTTGATCCTCTCCTCTTGCTATTACTGCTTTGGCTTTGGCTAGTCCGAGAACATGTATGCACACCCATGTACCTCCTAATAGAAAAATTTTTGGTCTTTGGAATCTTTCTAGCTCGCAAACCCCAACTACAGCTTGCCACACAACATTTTACCACCAATCGCGTGCGATCCGGCTTTTGTGTTATATAACAAAAACATTGACCAAATGCGGCTTTATTTACCACCTCTTGAATTGCTTTCTTGCTTGGAAATTATTGAAGCTCACTCAAACCCAATCCATCTTCCCATTCCTCTTTAACCTGACTACATTTTTCTACAAGTGGTTGCTCAACATACTTATATGTCAAATCAGCATCCATATCCGCACCGGTATCCGTTTCAGTCGCGGTGTCTGTCTCAGCTGCTGTATCTGTATCCATACAATAATCTCTTCTATTATAATCATCATTCTCTTGTCCATCTTCTACATACAAATTTATGGCATTACGTCCAATTTCATCAACACTTCCCTCCAACACTTCGTAGTTCTTGCCAGTTGACCTTATGCCCACTCTTGATAGCTTTTCTACCTGATCTGATATACTCGTCTCCTCCACTAACAAAAGACATCTACGGTTATTTTTATCAATGGACGTTAGGTAAATAAACAAATCCTCATCATCACAAATAGTAAGTTGTTCCTCACATCCAACCACCAACGACATGTATCTCAAAGATAGTTTTACTTTACTTTCATCCAACACAAGCTTTTTATACAACTTTTCTTCTATCATTGCCAAATTTATATCCTCTACTGTTGTCTTCAAGGTTACACTATACATGCGTCCTTTGAATTTGAAATGTACGCTCACGTGTTTCGCCATTGTATCCTGCTAAAAACAACAAAATAAAGTTCTTGTTATACCACTTGTTCTCAGTTCTACCCAGTTATCTACAATTATACTAAGTTTTACCTAGTATATTACAGTTATCAGTTCTACCAGTTATACTTAGTTTTACCTATACGATTGGGATTCTTGGTTTCCGGTATGATTTTAATATAAACATCTCCTATATTGCAAATATACTCTCAATTCAATTCAATCTCATACATTCAACTACATTCTTCAGTTATCTACAATTATACTAAGTTTTGCATAGTATATTAGAATTATCAGTTATACCAGTAATACTTAGTTTTACCTATACGATTGGGATTCTTGGTTTCAGGTATGATTTCGATATAAACATCTCCTCTATTGCAAATATACTCACAATTCAATTCAATCTCATACATTCAACTACATTCTTCAATTGTACCAAGGAACCAACAATTTGCACCCAAATAAGACGAAATCATCAAATCCAATTACAAACCCTAAATCTTATTTCTATGGATAGATGCAGCTCACACATGAGAGAAGAATGACTAACCTGCATTCCGAACTGCCACGCGGAAATTCTCGTCTGTGGAGACGTTAAGGTTTGACGGCGTCGCCGGAGAAGGAGATCTCCCGGAGAAGAGGAGTAGCTGTCGCGAGCTGGATGGAGGGTCGTTCAACCAAGCTGTTTTTTTGTTTTAATTTCAGATTTTTTTTAATTGAATTGAAAATGAAATTAAAAACCATACCAAATGAGAATTAAAACCAAAAACGAAATTGAGTTACCAAACAAAAAATTTGGTTCAAACCAAATTTTTTTTTTCTCACCCATTAACGGTAAAATCGTCCACTCAAGTGTAGTTAATGAATTAAAGGCATATGAGATTTTATTGCCCATAAGAAAATTGTTTCCTCACAAATGAGGGCAACTAAGGAGATGACTCACCAAAATCATGGTGCCTTAGTTTGTACTATTGCTTCCGTCGTATATAGCTGGAAATGATCTCTCATACCCCAAAATCGCTAAATCCCATAAAAAACAGAAGATTTAATTTTAAATAATTTAAATAAAAATACACAATTACTTTATTATCCAAAAAACCTAATAATTACCAACCTAACCTATAATACCCGACCTAAGCTGACCCACCCACTAATTGAACCAGAAATTTGAAATTAACCCATTTCCAAACCCCAACCCACCCGATTTCCCCTCTTCTCCTCTTTTCTTCCCATCACAAAAAATTGCTTTTTTTGTTGAAAAACTTCACTTCGAAACTTGAATCCCCACTTGAAACGATCGATTTCCTACCTCATCTCTTCATCTCTTCTCTTATTTTTGGTATTGTCTAGTGTATATATTGAAAACTCAAGGTAACTCATGAATAATTGCCATTGTCTATTGTTGATGGTTTGATTGAATTTGACAAAGGTTCCCATTGTGATATAGCTTAATGTTTGTTGATTTCTGGAGTACTCTAATATAGCTTCATGTTTTGTTATGCTTTGATTGAATTTTGATTTGTATCCCGATTTGTATGTAGGAAAATGTTTGCATGTTTTTTGTTTTTTTTTGTTGTTGTAGAGTTAAGTTAAGTTGAAGAAGACAAAAAATTCTGATTTTGTAAATTTCTATGTTTCTTTATGGTTTTACAGTTTGATCGGGAGAACAATGGAATCAA
>OVBE01012223.1:0-13561 GCA_900406425.1 Iberis pinnata
ATCACTACAACGACATGATAGTGTAATAGGAATTGAACCGTAAAAATCTACTATCAAGAAGCACGACCATTTTTTATATGTTGAACGCATCGAATCGGCCATTATATAGTGGATATAGAGATGGTCATTCGCATTTATCATCTACTAGTAGGTTGATGGGTATAAAGACAGATTATAACTTGCCTGAGGATGTAGTTGACGCGATAGCCAAGTTGATGAGGGATATCTTGTCAGAGGATAACAATGCTCCAGGTTCATATTACAATTTATTGGAGACGCGATGATACTCGGACTTGATGTCGATACTATCGAAAACCAAGGTATAAAGATACAAACGGTAGAGTTTCAATACCATACAAGAGGATATGGTATTTGCCACTAACAGATAGGTTGAAGAGGTTGTATCAATCTGCAAGAAAAACTGCTGCAATGAGATGGCATTCAGAGCATAGATTTGATGGAGAGATTACACATCCTTCTGATGCAAAATCTTTGCGTCACTTTCAAGCTACATATATGGATTTTGCATGTGAGACACAAAATATCTATCTTGGATTAAGTAAAGATGGTTTCAGCCCATTTGGGAAGCATGGTAGACAATATTCTCTATGGCCGGTCATCGTCACACCTTATAATTTGCCGCCATTATTGTGTATGAACCCAGAGTTTCTATTTCTCTCTGTTCTTGTACCAGGGCCTGAACATCCAAAACGATCGCATGATGTGTTTGTGTAACCATTGATATATAAGTTGCAGATGTTATGGGATTATGGAGAATAGATGTATGACGTGTCTTTATAATAGAATTTTAAGATATTTTTGGTTCTTATGTTGACTATAAACGATTTCCCAGCGTATGAGATGCTATCTGGATGGACAACACATGGGAAACTAGCATGTCCATATTGTAACAACACTGATTCCTTCCAGCTGAAGAATGGATGAAAAACTTGTTGGTTTGATTGTCATAGATAGTTTTTACCCCTAAGTCATCTATATCGTCGATCTACTTTATTATTCACAAAGAAGAGATGTGTTGACGGTCCACCGCCTGAATTAGATGGCGGAGAGCTATTAACCCGAATGGAAGATTATGGTGTTGAAATGACCAATGATGCAAACGTTGGTGGGAATGGACACGTAACGGTTAAGTATGCAAGTATAAACCATAATTGGCACAAGAAAAGTATATTTTGGGAGTTGCCTTACTATAAACCCATTTGTTGATACATAACCTAGATGTGATGCACATAGAGAATAACTTCTTCGACAACATTATGAACACGGTGCTTAATTTCCAAGGGAATACGAAAGACAATTTCAAGTCTAGGTTAGACTTGGCGGATATTTGTTCTCGTCCTCAGCTTCACATTACAGATTATGGAGTTTGTCCAATTCCTGCATTTAGATTGTCTAAGAATGCAAAGTCTGAGTTCTTCGACTGGATTATTCATAGATTCAAATTCCCTGATGGATACGCCTCCAATTTGAGAAATTTCATTGATATCGGAGAAGGAAAATTCATTGGGGTGAAGAGCCACGGTTGTCATGTTGTTATGCAATGCCTTCTCCCTTTTTTATTTGAGCATATCCTGCCGGAAGATGTCCAAGAAGCCATCACATGTATAAATGTAGTCATATGTGTGTATTTTACTTATATGTTATAAATTTGTTTTACTTATATAGTAATTTGAATCTACAGCGGTTGGGGCATTTTCCGTGACATTAGCCGAGGAACACTTACCGCGGATGGTATTTCCATATTACAGAGGAGTATACCAATGATCTTTTGCGACTTAGAGAAGATTTTCTCATCGTCATTCTTTGACGTTATGAAATATCTAACGGTTCACCTTCCTCGTGAAGCAGCACTTGGTGGCCCGGTTCAATATCGGTGGATGTATCCTTTTGAGAGGTACATGTTCCACCTAAAGAAGAGGGTCAAAAATCTTAGTAGAGTCGAGGGGTCTATTGTGGCATAGAGCATCAACGAATAAGCCACTAATTTTGCGGAATATTACTTTTCAAGAGATGTGACAACGAGAAGCCGTAGAACAAGTTGACATGAAGATGGTGGAAAACATCCTACATATTATGCATATGTCTCTAGTATGCTCCAATAAATTGGACGACTTAGCTGAAAAGGTAAGAATTGACAACTTACTACGGCTAAGTGGAAACATCTACATACGTACATCCTCAGCAACTGTGAAGATATGTTGGAATACGAAAGGTAAACATGAATAATACATTTCACTTATGGTTCTTATTTTTGTTTGGATTGTGTATATAACTTGTGTATCTAAAAATCTTGTAGGATATGCATGGCAATGGTTCGTGGTTACTTCCCAAACAAATCCGAGGATGAAATAGAATCTCATAAACAACAAGAGTATTACAAGTGGCTACAATATTTTGTAAGTATTTGGTTAATTTCTAACTAGAAAAACATTTTTCCACATCTTCTAAAATTTTTAAATTTTTTATATGTTTATAGATTCAAGAGGAAACATCTACCGGGCAAACGTTTCCCACCTGGATGCTTGAAATCTCAAGAGGTCCAAACAACATTGTTACGTCCTACCCAAGATATTGCACTAGAGGATTCGTATTCAAGGTTCACGAATTGGGTAGGGAAAGGACAACATTAGACCATGGCATTTCGTCTACTTCCGGAGATGTTGTGTACTATGGCATTCTTCGAGAGATATTGGAGGTCAGATACTCAGGAATGTTGAACATGTGATGTGTTATCTTGATATGTGATTGGCAGGATCCAATTGATGGTCAAGGTGTCAAAGTAGACAAATTTGGCGTCACTTCGATAAACTCTCGCATAAAACTTGGGAAATATGACCCTTTTATTCTCGCTTCACAAGCAGTTCAGGTACAATTTTCATTAATATTGTCTTTATTTAATACCTCCTTATCTCGTCATTATAACATACTAATGGTCAACAAATATGCAGGTATCTTATATTAGGTACACACGCATCTCAGCTAGGAACGATCCTTGGATAACGGTAACACAAGTCAATCCTAGAAGAATGATAAAAGGCGTTTATGGCCATGAACCACTACAACCGATTGGAAATAGTTCACTAGCTGAGATTCAACCTTCTATAAACATAAATCTTGTGGTGGACTTCACTTTGTTCGATGATTCATACGTCGTTATACATGACGTGAGCGAAGAGTCCGGCGACGAATTTCAAGAAGACACGAATTCATCTCTTTTAGATTATTCGTCATCCTCCGAGTAGTTTATAGTTTTCGCTTTATTGTTGCCATCCTTGTTGTTGTTATTCATCAAGTTTGTTGTTATTCATTTTTTATTTTGAAATTTCTGACGGATTTGGGAAAATCTGTGAGAAAATCTGTCAGAAAGTTCATATTTGGGGTTTGGGGTTTGAAACCATTTGTTTGAAGTTGGGGTCTGAAATAATAAATCCTAATTATGAATAAATTCATAACGTTTTAGATTTATACACATTTCCAATCAAAGATTCTAACATTTGTTTTGAGACTACAAAAACACATGTTTTTATCCGAAAGTGTTTATGAACTTATATTATGATATCCGTAACTTCGAAAAATCCGACACTTCGAAACATAGACATTGTTATTGTGTTCAATTAGTATTACATTATGATAACAAATGTGTTACCATTTGACTATAATTGGAACCCTAATCACAACTACAAAAAATTAAAACCCTAAACAATTCTCTAAACCCTATATTCATATTTATGACGAATGTTTTGACAAATCTTATGAAGATCGTCAGTAAATCCGTAAGAAATATGAATGTCTTCTGACGGATTTTGTGACGGTCTTCGTTAGATCCGTCACAAAATCTGTCAGTTATGTTGACCATGCATAACTGACGAGTTTGATCCGTCAAAACTATATCTGTCAGTTTTACTGACGGAATCACTGACGGATATAGGGTTTTCGCGCGTTTCAAGTTTCCAAAAATTTAGAAAACCTGCAAAAATTCAATTTTTTATTTTTGACAGCAAACTAAGGGGTTTGCCTGTCATAAATCTCGATATGACCAAAATGACCAGACTTTTCTTCTTCACTTTTCATCGCGAAAACAAAAAAAAAAACCCAAAAATCTCTCAAAATCATCAACATTTAGCCGATTAAATGGTCAATCAAAACTCTATGTAAGTATATTAGGTATATTTAAGTGTTTTTTGAAGTTTTGATGGATTTAAACGGTTAGTTTAGGAGATTTGAGTAGTTTAGGGATTTAGATATTTTTTGGAAATTTTTGAGATTTTGATTTAGAAATGTGTTTTGTGAAATTTATAAAAGTTAAGGGTTTAGGGTTATGTGTTTGGTGAAATTTAGAAATTTTTAGGTTTATGTGAAAATTAAAAACATATTTATGAAATTATATATAGAATACTATAATTATAAAAATAAAAATTATATGAAATTTTGTATTTATAAATAATAATGAATAATGATACAAAATTTTGTAACTTTATTTAATTTTTAAACTAATAACAAATTTGAATGGCCGTAATTTCATGAATTACAGTTATTTTAGATATCAGGACGGGACTCCGGAGGAAGGAACGTCCTCCGCAGTCCCATCCACATCGGCTGGGCAGGTGGGTTTTCAGACACCCCTACCACAACCCCATCATCCACCACCAGAGCAGCATCCTCAGGATCCGCAAGGAGTGCAGGATCCGCAGGGACCGCAGCATCTACCGCGGATGCCGATCGAGCAGTTACTGCTCCAACCGGGACTGAACGGTTGCCTTTTCTGGATCCCTCTTGCAGAGATGGTACGACGTGGTTTCCTGCTTTGGACAACGGGATCACGAAGTGCATCGCGAGAATGATGCACAATCTTCTACGCCGTCCCTACCCGAAGTTCGTAGATATGCCTCCCGAGGATTGGAAGTTCTGATTCTTTTGTTAATTTTAAAGTCAAATTATAAGTTGCTAACTTTAAATTTGTGTGTTATGTAGCTTGAATACAACTGGAGCCTTGCGATGACGAGTATAGTGAAGACGAAGTTCAAGAGTAAGGCGGGCAAATTTTTCAGCAACCATATCTACTCCTAGAAGGATATGTGGATGAAGGAAGGGAAGCAACATTCACAAATGCCTGATGGACTCCTACAGGGCTACATCACCTACTAGAGTAAGGAAGGGATGCAAGAGTTATCCGTCACGAACAGGGGCGAACGAATGAGCCAACGTGATGGGAGGGGGATCGCTACAACGCTCTTGTACGAAGAGTTCGTTCACCCGACAGGGAGATTTGGTACGTATTACTTTGAATACTAATTTTTAAATTTCATATAAGTTAACATTTTAACCTTTTAATTGTTAAACAGAGAAAGAAGATTGTCCATGATCCGACGTCTCTTGAGATTATAGAGTGTCTCCACACCAACAAGAAGACCGGAGAGATTCAAGATCAGCTTGCGCGGGAGTTGATGGAAACGGCAAAAAAAAAAAACGTTTCGACGAAATATGGTCTTCTCATTCGACACCAGATGAAGAAATCCCCTTGGATACGCAGTATCGCGTTCTCTCTCAGGTAAGTAAAATTTTCATTCAATTACATACTAAATAAAAAATTTAATGAAAATTTTCTATACTAATACAATGTTTCTTTGTTTCAGGAGACGAAGAAGTCGAAGGGCCGCTATTACGGTTTTGGGAACATGGCAAGCTACTGATTCCCTGGATTGGGATCCCGACAAGAAAGAGATCCTATTAGGGATGAGGAGCTGAGGAGGAAAGACAAGGAGTTGGCGGCCGTCAAGCAGCAGAGGAGCGTGACGCTGAAATGAGACAGATGAGGGAAGATCAAATGAGGATGCAAGTTGAGATGCAAGAGAAGATGGATGCGTTTATGCAACAGATGGCGCGATAGCTCGAGAATTCTTGAAAACAATTTTTAGTATTTGTCTATTTTAGAATTTCAGTATATTTTGCATTTTAATTTTATGAATATTTTGCATTTTAATTTTATTAATATTTTATATTTAAATTTTATTAATATTTTAAAATTTATTTTATAATTATTTAAATAAAAATTTCTTAAAAATTAAAAATTAATTAAAAACTATTTTATTAATATCCGTCACTTAATCCTTCAGAAATTTCTGACGGATTTAGTGACGGTTTTTAAACTGATAACATAATCTATCACTAAATCCGTCAGTTTGTATCCGTCACTAAATTTATGACGAAAAAAGTGACGGATAAGTATTTCCGACAATTTAGAACGAACGGATAGAATCTGTCAGTAGCCCGTCACTTTCTTGTGTTTCTGACGGGTTTCTGACGGATATGCCTGTCAAAATGCCTGTGTGTTCTTGTAGTGAATTAATCAAGCAAACTCACCGCTACCGCCGCTTCCATCTATACCGCCAAAAGAAAAATGGTTTCTCATTATAAACACGCAAAGAATGTATCGACAAGTTGTTGAACCAAAGCTAATGATTCGTCCTTGAAAACATTGAACAGTACTTTCACAACATTTACCTCATGAGTCGTTGCTCTTAGGCGAAACCAACTTAGAAACGTCACTGGTTTTAAAACATCTTGAACGTTTAGATTGAAGTTTTTGAGTTAGTTGAGCTTAAGGCAACAACTCATGACATTAATGTTGTGAAAGCATTTGTTAATGTTTTCAATGACGATTTAGTAGCTTTGATTGAGCGGATTTTTGATACATACTCTGAGTATTTAATAAGGGTTTTGCGATTGGCGGTGGAAATGAAGGTGGCTGGTAGTTGTGCTTTTCTTGATTTGGTATGAATCTAAACCACTGACTAGAAGGGAGTAGATAAGAATTATCTGATCATTGGTGAAACAAGAAACGAAATATATATATAATATGGGTTTCTCTTTTGCTTCTGAGATGATTTATTTGTTCTCTAATATATATAGAGAATGGTAGCTTTCTTTTTCGGTTACCACCGTCATCTTCTTAATTTTCGTTCAACCAAAAATGATTTGTAACCAAATAAATTATATATAATCATTTTTATACATTGAAGTCAGGTGAAAAATCTTAAGTTATTAAGCCATGCATTCTCAATGTTTTGTTTCTTGCGAAAGATCATTGTTTTTGCATTGTTAAGTTTTATTAAATAGTTTCCATAATTGTGTAAGTACATGATTCCCACTACAAAAACAACAAGGGGTTTTTGGACGAAAATTTATGACGGGAAAAATCTGACGGAAAAAAGTGATGGAAATAATGACTGTCAGAAATTTCTGACGAGTCTACGTCCGTCAGAAATTTCTGATGGAATATTACTGATAGGTAAAGCCCATCAGAAATCCGTCAAAAATTCCGTCAGTAAATTTTCCCGATGTAAACTATCCGTCGTTAGCCGTTACAAACGGATATATTTGATATTTATGACGGATTTATCCGTCATAAATCCGTAAGAAAAATTTCTATATAACCAGAACACCTCATATCATTATTTCACACACAAATTCACAAACATAGTTATAAAATGTCTACTCTTCCTTATTTTCGATCGCGGATGGATGGTGAGAGGATGAATCCAGAGATAAATCTTTTGAATGAGGAATATGCGAATGGTGTGATGGAATTCATGGAATTAGCGTGTCGACAACCTCGGGAAAACAGTTGTAAGTTAACATGTCCATGTTCTTTATGTCGGAATAATCATCATGTTAGAATAGACATAGTCTGGAATCACTTGTATATGAATGATCTTTTGCCGAGTTATAAGGTTTGGTACTTACATGGAGAACGACCTGATATTGTTGCTAGTAGTAGCGGTAGCATTTTAGTGATAGATAGGATAGAGGAATCTAGAACGGAATTAGATGTTGGGGCACCTAGAACGAAATTAGATGTTGGGACAGCTACGGTTCAAATGGTTAATGATGTTTATAAAGAAAACATAGAGACAGCTCAAGTTTCTTATGAAGAACCAAACTTAGAAGCACAACAGTTTTTTTATATGTTAGACGCAGCGAATCGGCCATTGTATAGTGGATGTAGAGATGGTCATTCGTTGTTATCATCTGCGAGTAGGTTGATGGGTATAAAGACGGATTATAACTTGCATGAGGATGCAGTTGACGCAATAGCAAAGATGATGAGGGATATCTTGCCAGAAGATAACAATGCTTCAGGATCATATTATGAGATACAAAAACTGTGTCGGGACTTGGATTGCCTTACCAGGTTATAAACGTGTGCATCGACAACTGTATGATTTATTGGAGACGTGATGAAACCCGGACTTGATGTCGATACTTTCGAAAACCAAGGTATAAAGATACAGGCGGTAGAGTTTCGGTATCATACAAGAGGATGTGGTATTTGCCACTAACAGATAGGTTGAAGATGTTGTATCAATATGCGCGAACAGCTGCTGCAATGAGATGGCATGCGGAGCATAGATTTGATGGAGAGATTACACATCCTTATGATGCAGAAGAATGGATGGAAAACTTGTTGGTTTGATTGTCATAGACGGTTTTTGCCCCCGACTCATCCATACCGTCGATCTACTACATTATTCATGAAGAAGATATGTGTTGACGGTCCACCGCCTGAATTAGATGGCAGACATCTATTAACCCAAATGAAAGATTATGGTGTTGAAATGACCAATGATGCAAATGTTGGTGGGAATGGACACGTAAATGATGAGTGGAGTGTTATAAACCATAATTGGCACAAGAAAAGCATATTTTGGAAGTTGCCTTACTGGAAAACCCATTTGTTGAGACATAACCTAGATGTGATGCACATAGAGAAGAACTTCTTCGACAACATTATTAACACAATGCTTAATGTCCAAGGGAATACGAAAGACAATTTCAATTCTAGGTTAAACTTGGCGGATATTTGTTCTCGTCCTCATCTTCACATTACAGATTATGGAGTTTCTCCAATTCCTGCATTTCGATTGTCTAAGAATGCAAAGTCTGAGTTCTTCGACTGGATTATCCATAGAGTCAAATTCCCCGGTGGATACGCCTCCAATTTGAGAAATTTCATTGATATTGGAGAAGGAAAATTCATTGGAATAAAGAGCCACGATTGTCATGTTGTTATGCAACGCCTTCTCCCTTTTTTATTTGAGCATATCCTGCCGAAAGATGTCCATGAAGCCATCGCATGTATAAATGTAGTCATATGTGTGTATTTTACTTATATGTTATAAATTTGTTTTACTTATTAAGTTATTTGCATGTACAGCGGTTGGGGCATTTTTCCGCGACATTAGCCGAAGAACACTTATCGCAGATGGTATTTCCACGTTACAGAGGAGTATACCAGTGATCCTTTGCGACAAAGAGAAGATTTTCCCACAGTCTTTCTTTGACGTTATAGAACATCTAACGGTTCACCTTTCATATGAAGCATCACTTGGTGGCCCGATTCAATATCGATGGATGTATCTTTTTGAGAGGTACATGTTCCACCTGAAGAAGAAGGTCAAAAATATTAGTAGAGTCGAGGGGTCTATTGTGGCACAGAGAATCAATGAAGAAGCCGCTAATTTTGCGGAATATTACTTTCCAAGAGATGTGGCAACGAGAAGCCGTAGAACAAGTCGACATGACGATGGTGGACAACATCCTTCGTATTCTTCTTATGTCCCGAGTTTGTTCCAACAAATTGGGCGACTTATCAGAAAAGGTAAGACTCGACAACTTACTGCAGCTGAGTGGAAACACCTACATACGTACATCCTCAGCAATTGTGAAGATATGTTAGAATACGAAAGGTAAACATAAATAATACATTTCCCTTTTGGTAATTTTTCGTGTATATAACTTTTGTATCTTAAAAAGTTTAGGATATACATGGCAATGGTTCGTGGTTACTTCCCGAACAAGTCCGAAGCTGAAATAGAATCTCATAAACAAGAAGAGTATTACAAGTGGCTATAATTTTTTGTAAGTTATTGTTTAATTGCTAATAACAAAAATATTTTTCCACATCTTCAAACAGATTCGAGAGGAAACATCTAGCGGGCAAATATTTCCCACCTGGTTGCTTGAAATCGCGAGAGGTCCGATCAACATTGTTACCTCGTACCCAAGATATTGCACTAGAGGATTCGCATTCAAGGTTCACGAATTGGTTAGGGAGAGGACAACATTCAAGGTTCACGAATTGGGTAGGGATATGACAACATTAGACAATGGCATTTTGTCTGACGGGTTTTCTGACAGAAATGAGGTTTTGCCGCGTTTCAGATTCCCAAAAATTTTGTAAACACGCGAAATTCATTTTTTTCAATTTCCGACAGGTTTTATGACGGATTTTCCCGTCATAAATTGATTATATCTAAAAAAACCAGACACGTTCTTCTTCATTTTGCACGCGAAAACAACTAAAATCACAAAATCCTCTCAAATTATGCATCAATCCATGGATCCAATGCGCAACCAAAACTCCACGTAAGTATATTAGGTAGTTTTAAGTATTTTTGGAAGTTTTTGGTTGATTTAAACGCTTTGTTTAGGAAATTTGAGTAGTTTAGGGATTTGGATTGTTTTTGGAAATTTTTGATATTTTGATTACAATATGTGTTTTGTTAGATTTGGAAATATTTATGGTTTAATTGTATGTGTTTTATGAAATTTAGAAATGTTTAGGGTTTAGTGAAATTTAGAAATATTTAGGGTTTGTGATTTTGTGAAATTTAGAAATGTTTGTGGTTTAGGATTTGTGAAATTTTAGAAATATTTGTGGTTTAGGGTTTTGTGAAATTTAGAAAATTTTAGGGTTTAGAGTTTGTGATTCTGTGAAATTTTTGGTTTGTGATTTTGTGGTTTAGGGTTTAGAAATATATTTAAATTTATATTTATTAAAAATTTATATATTTAAAAACATAATTATGATATTTATAAAATTAGATATAGAATATTATAAGTATATGAATAATAATACAAAATCTTAAAAATTCATTTAATTATTAAACTAATAAGTATTTGAATGACTGTAATTCTAGTAATTACGGTTATTTTCAGTATCAGGATGAGACTTTTTGCGATACTCGGAAGTCGGGATAGTCCACTGGAGTCCCGGCCACACCGTCCTCGGCGTAGTTGGGTTTTGTTACACCCCCGCCGCAACCTCATGACCCACCACCCCAGCAGCAGCTCGATCAGCATCCTCAGGATGCGGATCCGCAGCATCAAGAGCGGATGCCAATCGAGCAGTTACTGCTCCAACCGGGACGGGATCGGTTGCCTTTTCTGGATCCGTCTTGTATGGAAGGTACGACGTGGTTTCCCGCCTCAGACAACGGGATCACGAAGTGCATCACGAGACTGATACACAACTTTCTACGCCATCCCTACCTGAGGTTTAAGGATATGCCTCCGAATGATCGCGCACATTAGTTTTACTGCTTCGCGGTAAGCATCTTATTTTCTATGCTTCTTTTTGGGAATTTTTAATTCAAATTATTGAATTTGCTAACTTTAAATTTCTGCATTTTGTAGCTTGAATACAACTGGAGCCCTGCGATGACGCCGGTAGTGAAAAAGGAATTCAAGAGTAAGGCAGGTAGAGTCTTCAACTCCCATATCTACTCCTGGAAGGATACATGGTTGAAGGAAGGCAAGCAACATTCGTAGATGCCCGATGGACTCCTACAACACTACATCACCTACTGGGGTGAGCCAGGGACGCAAGGGTTGTCAGTCAAAAACCGGGGCAACCGACTGAGCGAACGTGAGGGGAGAGGGATCGTTACGACTAACTCTGGTGCGAGGAGTTCATTCACCTAAGGGGAAGATATGGTATGTATGACTTTGAATACTATTTTTTAAATTTCATACAACATTAAACTTTAACCTTTTACTTGTTTTAATTATTAAACAGAAACGGAAGACTGGCCATGATCCGACGCCGCTTGAGATTGTAGAGGATCTCCACACCAACAAGAAGACCGGGTAGATTCAAAATCAGCTTGCTTGGGAGTTGGTCGAGGATGCTAAAAACGTTTCCAGGATATCCGCGAGTCTACTCAGATGACACCCGACGACGAGATCCCTTTGGATACGAACTATAAAGTTCGCTATGAGGTAAGTAAAATTTAAATTAAATTACATACTACTTTATATTTTATATACTAATACAATGTTTTTTGTTGCAGGAGACGAAGAAGTCGAAGGGCCGTTATTACGGGTTCGGGAACATGGCGGGCTACTGCTTTCCTGGCTCGGGATCCCGACATCACAGGGGTCCTAGTAGGGATGAGGAGTTGAGGAGAAAGAACGAGGAGTTGGCGGCCGTCAAGCAACAGATGGCCGAGATGAAGGCGGCCCAAGATGAGCGCGACGCGGAAGTGAGACAGATTAGGGAAGAGCAAATGAGGATGCAATCTAAGATGCAACAGAAGATGGACGAGTTTATGCGACAGATGGCGCGACAGTACGGCGGTTGCGGTTCTTGAAAACGTTTTTTGTCTATTTTAGAATTTTTTAAATATTTTGCATTTTAATTTTATGAATATTTTACATTTTTATTTTATTAATATTTTAGATTTTAATTTTATTTATATTTTAAAATTTAATTTCAAATTATTCAAAAAAATTATTCCAAATTAAAATTTAATTAAAAAAACTGTTTTTTAAATATCCGTCAATAAATCCTTTACTAATTCCGTCAGAAATTTCTGACGGAATTAGTGACAGAATATTAGTGACGGATTTTTTTACGGATATAAAATGATGGAAAAATCCGTCAATAAATCCGTCACTAATATTCAGTCACTAAATCCGTCAATAATAATCCGTCAATATTAAGCCGTCACTAATGATCCATCAATAAACCCGTCAAATATTTCTGACGGATTTGGATTACTGACCATTTAGAACTGACGGGTTTTATCCGTCAGTTTGCCGTCAATTCAAGGCATTTCTGACATGTTTCTGACGGATATGCCCGTCAAAAATCTCATGTTATCTTGTAGTGTCTGATTTACCATTAATCTAATATAAATCCAATAGAATGGTGAAGATCTTACAAGCAAAATCTAGATGTTCATCTGTACAACGTTTACAAAAACGAATCCACACATTGATTTAAAATTCAGATAAAACTCTTCGATTAAATTCATGTAAATTGATTAAAAAGTCATAAAGATATTTATTAAGTTAAAACAAAAGAAATTACCAGATTGTGGAGGAGCTGAGTTTCTTCTTCGATCCGACTTAGGTAAATGTTTAGACGTTATAGATTCTTACATTCATAAACTTTTGTTTTGTTGTAAATTTGTAATGGTTCTTTTTTATAATTACAATTGTTATGCAGTAATGATCAAAATATTGCTCCTAAAATGCTTTAATTGAGGTGTGGGTGAATCAATCAACCAGCAAAATGTTAGGAAATATCAAAATTTTCAAATAAGACAAACTTTTGGACAAAAAAAGGAATAACACACATAACAATTTGATAACAGAGTTATGCTAATTTCGCTTACATTTTCAGACATATTATAGATCATTTTAATAATTAAAATATTACATCTTGCAACTCGCAACCTAAATTTCAATATATATA
>OVBE01012224.1:0-13560 GCA_900406425.1 Iberis pinnata
CAAAAGTTTCTTATATATTTGGAAATATGGATATCATTTCTAACAAGTTAAATTTTTATAGCAAAAAACACCTGTTATCGACTTCTCACTTCCAAAATTCAATATTCTTTTTGAAGATAGTTACCGGATATAAAATAAATATCAGTGAATGTGTTAGATAAGTGGGCTGATAAAAATGAAAGAATGAGCAATCATAAGGTAATGTACAAAACCAATATATATATATATATTACTTTATGCTATTTTTATTTATTTAAAATATTTTTGTCTTTTTCAGAATATAGATTTATCAAGCATAAGTCACATAATGAAAAAGTTTAAAAAACCTGAAGATATAGATTTTTTTGAATTTTCTCAGAAACATTTGACAAGTTCTCATGACTTGATTGGGAAAAAGAAAAAAAATAAAAAATGATTGTCAATATAATTTTTGAACCCTTTTATATATGGTTTAATGTTTGTTAATATAATTTTTGATCAGCTTGCTCTCAAAGATTTTGATACAGTACAAAATTCTCAATCACGTGTAAGCAGTTCTAAAAAAAAATAAACGTGAAAAAGTTATCGAGGTTATTATTAAAACTTTGTAATAATTTTATTCAAAAATTAGTAGATTTTAACAGGCTTCTCTTACTATGATTGACTTATCTTTATAAAATTTTTATCAGACTTCTCGAGGAGACTATGAAAGGGTTCAAAGTCCTCAGTTAAATTTAATTGGTTCTGAAAGTAAAAAGACAAAAAAGAAAAAAGGTGAAAAAAGAAAAAAATAGGTTAGTATTGTACATACTTATTTGTAATTTTTTTATTTAAGTATTTGAATGACATAAAATCTTTTCAGATTGATACTGAATATGATGAGACTTCTAATAATGATGAAAATCAAACACATTCATTTCATTGTTGACAAAGAAAAAAAGAACTAGAGAAAAGAAAAGGGAGGTAATAAGTTTTATAAGAGTTTATAATGTGGTTGCATAAAAATTTGAACAGTTTCTATAACAAAAATAGACTGACTCAAATGATTTTTATATGTATTTATAGTCAAAGAGAAGACGTAAATCAAACACAAAGGAAACTATAAATATTTCTCCAAGAAGAAGTGAGCGAGGAAAATTTCCTTCAATTCATACTCAATCACCTTTCACAGTTGAAAAGAAAAAGCATCCAATATTGCATCCATTTGCGGTTGTTGACAATGTACGATTGGAAAATTTGGAAAACTGGAAAGAAACATCCAAAGGACAGTAAGTTATAATATTATTTTTATATATTATGATATAAGCAATTTTAATTTTATATTACTTTGGTTGTAGATTCAAGATGTGTGGTGAAATCCGAATGGATTCAAGATGGTTCAACACTGTATAGACACCAGGGAGAAAGTTAACAAATACTGTATGATTTTTTCTATGTATATGGTGATAAGTGTATATGCCTGCTTGTCCATGATCATATGTGTATTTATAAATTTTTTCTTGCAGCATATAGAAGTCATTATAGAGTTGTTAAGAAATCGTAAGAATCAGAATCTCGGATTTTTTAGCAACCGTAGGTCTTATATTCTTGGAGCCTCTTTTTTCAAGTCTATTGACAATTCTTATATTAAATTCTTGGATAACATGGATGAATATTCCCTTGCAAGCCAAGAATTCAATGAGAATATAATTTCAAGGGATATTGATATTCTCTATGCTTCATTCTGCATAAAGTCAAATGGTTGGATAGCAGTTATGATAAATTTGGTTAAAAGACGGGTAACTTTGCTGGATTCAGTTTTATTCATGTATTCAGAAGCTCTAAAGAGAGCTAATCTGAATTCATATGCAACTACCATATTTAATCCAAAGACTCAGGAAAGAAAATATGGATCTTAATCTATTCACGATTACTGTGAAATCTAAAGACCTTCCACATGTATTCTCTACAACATATATTTTATAATTATTTAAATCAGTTAAATATGATTTTATAATGTTTTATAGGTTTGTAAGTGGTAAATTGTAAAAAAAAATTATAGTGTTTTATATGGGTTTATAGTTTCAAATTTATAATGTTTAAAGAACTATCTAAAATCTTTATTTTTAATTTCAGGTTTCTATAATTGATGAATCTGCCTTATTCATGATAAATGTGATTGAATGTTATTCAACGCAAATAAAGGATTGGCAGAACTTTAGAGAATATAAAGTAGTATATATAAGGAAAAAGTTGGCAACAAATATCTTCTCGGAATTAACACAATGAATACACAATTTATCTTGAATTTTAATGTCAATCTTTTAAGTTTGTACTTATTAAACATATGGTATTCCCTTTTATAAAATATTTATAAGTTTAAAAACATAATCTTGAATCGTGACTAAAGCAATTGCATTTTATATGTTATATTTTTATAAATAAAGTTATATTGTAATGAATATAACCTTATAAAAATGTTGAAAAAATTATTTGTTATAAATGTATTTATGAGCTTGCATATTAATAGATATGGGCCATTTGTTCTTCTACAAATTTTAACCCACATTCAAATTTGTATTAACAAATAAGTTTCATTCATTTATTCAGAAGCTCTAAAGAGAGCTCATTTGAATTCATATGCAAATAAATTATCATTTTTAATCCAAAGAATCAGGAAAAAAAATAATGGATCTTAATCGATTCACGATTACTGTGCAATCTATAGACATTCCACAAGTATTCTCTACAGCATATATTTTCAAATGTATAAAGTTATTTTTAAAAAAATTCTTTATAAGGTTTATAAGGTTTTAAATCAGTTAAATATGATTTTATAATGTTTTATAAAGATGTAAGTCGTAAATTGAAAATTCTCTTATAGCGATTTATATGTGTTTATAGTTTCAAATTTTAAATTCTTAAATAACTATCTAAAATTATTTATTTTTAATTTCAGGTTTCAAAATTTGATGAATATGCCTTATTTATGATAAAGGTGAATGAATGTTATTCAATGCAAATTAAAGATTGGCAAGAACTTAAGAGAAGAACCAAACTATCATTGGTCAAAACAATTAAGACCATTTTGGACGGAAATGAATTCTCTGTCCTAGAAGATTCATTCTTGGGACCCATAATAAAATTAGGAAAAAATGAAAATATCTTTTTCTCAGGGAAACTCTTCCATTTTCTAATGCAAAGAAAGATAATATCTAAAGGTAACATAATATATATGGTATCTTATAAATCCTTATAAAATCAGTTAATATCGTTTAAACTATAAGTTCCTAATTAATTTTTGATTTCATATGGGAATTTATGGTTTGCATTTGCAAATTAACCTATGAGATTCTCTATTCGAGAGTTCTTTATGACAATCAGATTACTTTGTGAGAAAATTCCATCAGTAGCTAATCACCCTGAAGAGCCTTATGAATGGATGGAAGGAAACAAAAGGTTTACTGTTAATGGTTTAGTAGACCTACTGAAATCAAACGCTGGAAATATGGCAACACCTGAGAGATTGTCGTTGTCTGCGTGCATTATTGTCGAAAGTATAATCAAAGGCGCTCACCCACATCATTTAATAGATCCAAAAGATATATTAGAGTCGTTGGACTTTAATCTGTATGTGTCTCAAGATTGGGGGAGAAAAGGATATGAGATGCTTTATAGCAGTATATCAAAAATATCTGCAAAAACGTGGGGAAAGGACAATTATGACGTCAAAGGATTCCTTCTGGCAGTAACCATTTGGGCTTTGCATTAAATTCCTCAACTAGGTGCTAAGTTTGGGGTTAGGGCAAATTTCGATTATCTTCCATTCTTTTTACAGTGGTCGAAAACAAGATATGGAAAAATGTGCGAATTGAAAGAGATTGAACTGATTGAAAATGTAAGTTTCTCTTTCTTATAAAATCATATAAATTTTTTTATAAAGTTGTTTATAAATTTTATTTTTTTGTTCTCAGGTTGAGGTGCATAGCATCGTAAGGTCCCAAGAGGAGTGGGATGATTTTCTTACCCCTAATGCTGATAGAAATTTAATGAAAGTAATTGATCTCATAGAGAAAGGTTATAGATTATCAAGCAGAGATTGGATTAGGGGAGAAGTCAATGTCTCTGAAGCATTTGCATTCATTAAGGGGGGAAAGTAAACAATCTTCAGAAAATTTGTTTGAAATTGTTGAAAAGCTTAACATAAAAGTTTTCAACATGATTAGTCTATTGGGTAAAGATTTGAATGAAGATGAAAAAGATGAGGTATACTTTCAAATTTATCATGTTTTTTATTTTTTGTATTATTTTGATATTGTATGTAATTAAATATTTTTTCAGGATGATGAAACTGATGATGAGATTTCTAGTATCATCGAAAAGTTGGAAAAGAAAGTTGATAAATTGTTTGTTATGCTTGAAAACAAGTTCAACAGAGAAGAAACAGCAGGACCTAGTTGTGCACATGTTAAAAAAAAAGAAACTAATTTTTAATAATTCATTTATAAAATTTTTTATAAATGTATATAAATATTTATATATAAGAATAACAATAACTTTATACGGTTCTATAGCATTAGTTTGAAATTAAGAATTATGATGAATTTATAAATCAGGAACAAAAAGAAGATGAGGAGAAGGAAGAAAAAAAGAAGAGGAGGAGAAAGAAGAAGAAGAGGAGAAAGTAGAAGAAGAGGAGAAAAAAGATCAGGAAGAAGAAGAATTTGAAGAAAAGGAACGAAGTGATACAGAAAAAGAAGAACAAAGTAGAAAAAGATAAAGAGAAGAAAACTTTAACAGTGAAGTAAACTTTCATCTAAGTATCGTATATGCTTAAATTTTATGAAGGAATTGGTTTTTACTATAAACATTAATTTTTGAAAATAACTTCGGTAAACAATATTGTGTTATAAAATTTTTATATAATAACTATTCATCGTATTAAAATTTATAATCTATATTTGACAAATGATTTTATAACTTTTTATAAAGTGTAATGAATTTGGGTCTTCTTATGCTATTTTAAGTTATAAGGTTTTATATAATGAATTTTTTAAACAAGAACAAATAGAAGATGAGGAGAAGGAAGAAGAAAATGAAGAGGAGGAGAAAGAAGAAGAAGAGGAGAAAAAATAAAAATCAAAGAAAGATCATGAAGAAGAAGAATTTGAAGAAAAGAGACGAAATGATTTAGAAAAAGAAGAGCATAGTAGAAAAAGACAGAGAGAAGAAACCTTTAACATTGAGGTAAATTTTTTTTTTTTTTTGATAAAGGATATTCTATTAAAATGCAAATATAGTACAACCAGATATAGCCCAAAACAGAATACAGCCCATAACCAATTACAAACCCAAAAACTCATCTAAGCCCACAATTTCGAATTGGGCCTCCTAAAGCCCACCAAGATGAAACCCTAGTTGCCCTAGCACAAGAAGAAAACCTTGTTGCGCCGCCGCCGTCTGTGCATGCGGAACCCACCGGATCAGGACCTCCAGTGGTCCGGCGAGCGGCTCCGAAGCGTCACCGACTCAGGACTGTCAGTTCCACCCACCCATTTGTCTCTGCTGGAAAGGAGGAGGAGATCGGTTTGTACACGCCGCGGCTTGGGTCGGAGAGATGGAGTAGTTTTCCGGTTGGTAGGGACGGAAGAGGGACCTTCAGTGAAGATGAAATCGCAGATCTGGACAGCGACAGCCCCTGCGCCGCTGCCGTGAACCAACGACATCGCTTTTCCTCCAGTCACCAGATCCACCAACCTTGAGGTTCCACCATCCTCGCCACGCCGTCCGTCGTGCTCCATGTAGCGTGCTCCTCTAGCCGGAGGAGAGAATCGCCATGCAGCTACTTCTTGCCGCCGGAAACAGGATGAAATCGCAGGAAGAGAGAGCTTTGGTTGTAAAAGCTCCAGGAGAAAACTTAACGGGGAGCTCGCCGGCACTGGAAGTCGCCGACGAGCCCAGGGGGCGAGGTGCGGAAGATTGTGGCTCGGTCGGCGGTTGGGGCCTCCGTACTACCCTTCCTCCGGCTCTAAACTCTCCGATTTGATAAGGGAGAGAGAAGAGAGAGATTCAAAGTAGAGAGAAAATTAAGAATGTTTGTCTAACATTGAGGTAAACTTTCATTTAAGAATAGTATATTCTAAAAATTGTGAAGGAATTGGTTTACAAAGTTTTTTATAAGTGTTTATAAAGTTTAATTAACTTTGTCTTCTTATGCTCTTATACTCTCTTAAACAGTTTTAAAATAAAACTTTGAAAAAATAACTACACAAGAACTCTTTTCATTTTCAGTATCAATCAAGGATGAAAGAGAGGAAGAAATGAAAGGAAATAATTTCAATCTCAACAAGAGAGGTAATATTAAAAACCTATATAAGTTTGTCTTTTTAAAATGTTATAAAAATGTTATAATTATTATTATTTTAATATGTTGCATAGATTATTGATTTAGCTGAAGATAATGTTTTTGGAGAAAAAGAGAAAATGGTAATGTTCTAATTAATTATAAAATTAAAAATATTTTTATACAATAAACTTAAGACACTAATCTAAACACACCCAAAAAACTGGATATTATAGCAAAGGTTGAAAAATGGAGAACATATACCAAAGGACCTCACATCGATCTAAGAGTCTTATTATGCCGTCTATATGCTAACTTGCAAGATGTAATCAATATTTTAATCTTATTTTTTATTATTATACATTGTGTGTAACATAATCATAATTTTTTTTGTTTGTTTATTTTACAAATTCTCTGGAAAGGAAACAAATGTCCATTTGTTTCGCTAGATGAGTTACTGAACAGTTCTCAAACTGATCTCCATAACGAAATAAAAATAATAATATTTCGAATTCATTCAGACAGGCAAAGTAATGAACCTGAACATATCATATGTTTAGCAAATGAGATATGTAAGAACTTACAGGTAAATAATTTTATATTTATAGATATCATTATATTGCTGAATCTAATCACTAAAAAAATTTCAAAAAATTAGGGGGCATATTTTCAGTACACAAAGGATGTTGAAGAAAAGAAACGACTGATGGAAATTAGAAGAAAAAGAGAATTAAAAAGAAGTTGCTAGAAGATGAGAATCTTCTTCAACTCAACTTCTAATCAGATTCCATGAAATCAGGTATTTTTTATAAAAAAATTGAATGTTTAAATATGTTTTAAAAATATCATAATATATTGATACGGTTTGAAACAGGAATGTTTAAAAGTGTTAAAAAATTGTCTAAACTGTTTTAGAACCCTGTTTTATAATTGTTTATATATTGTTTTAAACACTTGTTTTAGAAATGATTTATATTATAATCTTTTTTATAAACCATTATAAAGTTTTGTTTGAAACATTGTAAATATAGAAAATATTATTTTTAAACAACTTTATAAGGTTTTATTTAAAATCGTATAAATATATTGAGGCTTACTGACTTGTTTTGTTTTAAACATTATAAAGTTTTATTTTAAATCGTATAAATAATTTTGTATACAATTTTATATACAATTTTTGTCTTGTTTGTTTGTGCAGGTTCATTTTCTCTTAGTTGACTTCAATCTATTATTTTATGTTTTTTTTTATGGTTAATTGTTGAACATTAATAGTATTTGTCTATTGACTTTATAATTTGATCATGAGTATTGGTTAAATGTTTTATAACTTTATTTAACCTAGTGAAAAACTTTTGCTTACCTTTTTTAATGATATATAATAGATATTTAAACCCTTTATAAAAACATAACATCGAAGTTCATACGGTCTTAAACTGTAATTTAATCATTTTTATAAAATTTTATAGGACATATTATAAAATTTTCTAAAAAAGATCATTATCTATATTATCTAGCATGATAAAACATTGTGTTACAAATTTAGAATAATTTATAGAATTTACTAACATTTTACTATATTTTATAAAGTCCTAAATTGTACGTTTAAACTTGTTTATCCAGATTTATAGGAAATGTTATAAATGATTGTTTAATAAAAATTTCAAAATTGTTAACTGTTGTAGCATTTATTTTAAGCAGTTTTTTTAGAAGTTATTATTAAAACGAAAACTGCACATTAATTTAAGTTGTGTCGTTTGATCTTACTCAGAGTTTTAAACATCTTTATCCTTCTCATTCTCTATTTCTCTTCTTCATCCTTCTCTCACTCAATATTCCAAATAATCTACTTTCCAATAATTAAAACATCTTCACGTCGATTTCTTCATTTAAGGTTGTTAATCTCTACAAAAAGATAGAAAATTTTTGAGATAATTTTTTGACTTTTATATGAATGGGAGTTTTTTTCCCCTCAACTGTGATTATTAAAAGAGACACTTCGTCTTTTTCACAGTTAATTTCTTCATTTGTAATAGAAAGTTTAGAAATTTTGTTATAGGAGAGTGTTTTTAACTTTGGAAAAAGTAGAGATTATAAACCGAATTATAAATTATGGTTTCCAATTTTGATTTTTTTTTATAAAATTTGATTTATAAATAAGGATCTATATTATATGTCGATACTTGATTTGATTAATAGAATATTGCATCGTTGTTTCTTATCATCAATTAGTCTTTTAATCAGTTGTTTTTTCCTTTGACATATCATTTTGCAGGAAACCAATTGGTGCTCAAAAATCATTTGAAATTAGAATTTATCCAAAATTGTTACCGGACAAAAAATAAAGTAACTTCTCTTCAATTTCTTCTCTCTGTTTCTGAATTTGGGATTCTTAAATAAATTATAAATATTTTAAAATGCTTTTATAAGATATTGTATAAAAACTTGTAATAACTTATAAAAAATTATAGATGACACTGTCTAAATAATGTTTTCTAAATGATTTTTATAATGTAAGTTATAAAACTTATTAAACTTTTGAATAAACATGTTAGTAAATGAACTTTATAATGCTTTTCGCAAAGTATAAGTATAAGTTTTATACAATTTTATATAATGTTTATATATAATGTTATAAAAACTACCTACAATTTTTATATTGTTTTAAACGGAAGGATGAAAAAGTTGTATTAAAAAAATATCAGTCTATACTATATTTATACGGTTCTAAATTGTATGTTTAAAAGAGTTTAAAAATTTTCTATACTCTTTTAAACAACTGTTTTAGAAGAGTTAATACTATTTTAGATCTTTTTATTTATAAATATTTATAGATGTTTATACATAATGTTAGAAGAGTTTATAAAAAATTTTATACTCTTTTAAAATCTTTTTATTATCTACATATTTATACATAATCTCATAAAATTTATCGACAAGTTTGATATATTCTACTAAAAAAGTTATCACTGGATCATAATCTGATACCTGAGTCTATAGCTTGATATCCAAAAAGCCAATTGTTTATTTCATTTGATTCATCTTCATTGTCCTTGTAACAGTTTTATCTTTGATATTTTCAAAAACTCCAGCGAGTTCTTTAACTTTGTTTTCAAGCAAGACTTCACAGACACTTTTGAAATATGAAGATTAAAGTATAAAGATGTTGCTTCAGATACCATAACACAATTTCATTGGTTTTCTCTTGCAACTCGAAACTTAAGTACTCTACTTCTTACTCCAAATTGTTATTAAGATTGTTGAGTTTTCTAATCTATTCTTCTTGCCTACTAGTAAGATATGTAAGTTCCGAAACTCTCCGAAACTCCTCTCTATTAGTCTTGATTCGTCACATTCTTTCCTCATCTCTTCAACTTCTTTATGCAAGACTTCATTTTCATTGATTGTAGCTTCTAGTATATGCTCTGCCTCTATGATCTCCATTTCTTTATATACCAAGATTTTGTCGACATTAAGAAGATGATGATCAAATAATCCATTTAAGAATTGGTCTTCTTCAACACCTTCTTGTAACTTCTCAAGCTTCATATTAAGACATTGAGATTCTTCTTCTTTACATTTTAACTTCTCCTCTAATGTCTCAACCAATAAATGCTCCATTTTCAGTTCAGGTCTAAGCTCATTCTCCGTAACATTCTTCTCCTCTTCAAACAAAAAACCAAAAGACACGAGACTTACATCCCAAGAGACTCGAATCAAACCTGAAACGAAAAAGCTGGCTTAATCCTTGCTCTTGAGCCTCTCAACTCGCTGGTTAAGCTGCTCGATCTTGCCGACAAGATTCCAGGCATCGAGAGAAATGGTTTCAGGGGGCTACGAGTGACTGCGATCAAACACTTGCGGAGACAGCCATGGACGATAGGATTATAATAATTGCTTCCGCAGCCGCCGCGAACCTAGATCGCGCCACCAGTTCCACTGCCATTATTTTTCGGTGGAGAAGCCAAACCTACATCGCGCAGACAAAAAATGAGATTTTGGAAAAAGTTTCATAAGGGTAAAATAGTCATTTTTGACACCGTTTTAAGTGGTAAAAGTGATTAAAAAAATGAAAGTGGCAAATTTGAAAAATGACATTATGAAAGTGACATTTTTCAAAATTATAGGGATAGTGTGAGTGACAATACATGTAAGTTATCAAAATAAAGTTTTTGTTTTAAAGTGTCTTCCCTTTTAATAGATAGATTGTTAGATTTTTTATTTAAATTTAAATGGTTTATATTGCAATGTGCAAAAAAAGAGGGGGTGAAAAAATTTTGTAAAAAAAGGAAGAAATGACAATACCTATTTGTAAAATCTCATATGTTCTATAATGTAGAGAGAGAAAGCGGGTACCTATACTCATAGGTTAAAAAACTAAGAGAAATTCTCAAAAATACCATAAAACTAGGTATTCCAAAAATATCACAATTTTAAATGATTCTAAAAATATCACTAAATTTTTTTTGTTCCAAAAATACCACAAATTTTTAAAAATTTTAAAACTTCAAACGTATATCTTAAACTCTTAAAACCAAACTCCACCCCTTCAAAACTAAACTTTGAACTCTACTTAGTGAACCAAAACTCAAAAATTAGATTCTAAACCCTCAAAACTTAATTTTAATTTTATGGTATTTTAAAAAAAAATATATATTTTAAAAATATTTTTAAAAGAATTGGAAGTGTACAATATTTGTTGAATATGAATTTTTTGTGGTGTTTCAATAAATTTCTTAAAATCGAAAACTAATTATAGGTTATAATTTGGTAAATATTGCTATTTAGTAATTATAATCGTTTATAGAGTTGGGTAAGCTATAGGGTTTTGTGTATTAATCGAAAAAGTTTCCAATTTCATCTCTAGTCGCCGTTGGGTTGGGCGGATGAGATATGGGCTTTCTATCTCCTTAACCAAAGGCTTCTGATATATGTATTTAGTCAACAAAAATAACATACCATAAAGGTGGTCGGTAAGAGAATTTCCTAATCCTTTTAGAAGAACATATTCATTCAACTATAAATATTAGATCCTTGGAGAAACAGCCAAGGTAGAGAGAGGGAAGAGTGAAATTGCAAAGCCTTATGGAGTTTATATTCCTCGAGAGGTTGAAGATGATGAGAGCAGTGTAGAGTATCAACGCCTTACATGGGATGCTCTCTATAAAAGTATTAAGGGTTTGATGAATAAAGTTAATGTAAGCAACATCAAAAACATTATCCCTGTTGTTGTATAAAGTCACAAATGGCATCTCCTAAATTCACTCATGTTTTTGCAGCTTTAGTATCTGTTATCAACACCAAGTTCCCTCAAGTTGCTCAAGAGAGCATACTGTCAAATTTATAGCACATCTAGTGAACCAACAAGTCGCTGGTGAGATGATTGCACTCGAATTAGTTACCCGACTAACGACACTGTCGAAGTGGCTATTGGGTTTGTCAAAGAGTGTGGTGCGTTGCTTCAAGACATTACACCAAAAGGATTGCATGTGATTTTTGAAAGGTTTCGTGGTATATTAGTCGAAGGAGAGATTGATAAGAGAGTTGAGTTCTTGATTGAAGGTCTTTTTGCTATTAGGAAAGCTAGATTTCAAGGTCATCCAGCTGTTTTGCCTGAGTTAGATCTTGTGGAAGAAAAGTATTCGCATGATGTATCTCTTGATGATGAGGACACAGATCCTGAAACATGTCTTGATGTTTTCAAACCTGATCCTGACTTCCTCGAGAACGAACAGAGATATGAGGCATTGAAAAAGGAGATACTTGGTGAAGAAGAAGATGCTAGTTCAGAGGAGGAATCTAAAGAAACTAGAATAAGAGACGAGACAGGGACTAATCTTGTTAATCTTAGGATGGAGGTCACAAGTTACTTAAAATAAAGCTTGAAGCAGGTCAAGAGATGGAACTATGCATCATGATGATCTTAGAATGTTGTTCTCAGGAGAAAACATATCTGCGTAACTACGGTTTATTGGGTCAGTGTTTCTGTATGATGAACAAAACTTATTGTTTAATCTAGGATCGTCGATCCGAAGATTTGAGTTCGTATTTGATAAAGAAAGATTACAGCTCGTCGATAATAGGCGCGTCGACAATACCGACGCGCTTAACAATTCTTTACAGGAAATGAGTGCGTCGAAGATGTTAGGAATGAAAGGTGTTGAGTCGTCGAAATGAGGTCTGACTTCTCTCTAGAACTTTCTCTCTCTAAAAACCAACCCTCTTCCGCTTCGGGGTGGCCTTCTATTTATACCCGCCTCGTCATCATTGCGAGTGGTTAGCTAGGTCCTCTGTTCATGCGGCGAACTAGATGCTAGGAGACTATTCGCCGAGCTAGAGAGGTTGTACGTATACTGTTGCGCCGGCGGACCCACGTGCCCCGACGCGCAGACGAAATGGGCCTTCTCTTTGTCATCTTCTTCATGGACTTCGCGCTGATGGGCCTGGGGAGTCTGGGCCCATATTCTACAATAAGTCCCCCCGTAGTTCGTCGAGACCAACATAGGTGCAGTTCAGCGGACGCGATCTTTCTTTCGGGTCCCAATCTCGCCAGGTCGCTCCCTAACCTGCTTCATCGTTATCCCGAACAGCGCGCTTAGGTGACCCGGCATTTCTAACGGTCGGCGCTCGGATCGAGGATGGTTGGCTTCGTGGAGAAGCTTCTCCTAGCCGGTCATCCATCTCTTGACCGGTTCGTGTACTGGTGATTTCCTTGATTGCCGTTTCGTCTCCCGGTCAAATTTGACCGGGACGCTTCGTCTTCCAGTCGCTCTTCTATATATACCCCTTTGCTTCTTCATTGTTCTTACTTCGCATTTCTGATCAAGGTATATTTTTTTTGCTCTCCCTTCTCTCTACTCTCTCTCTAGCTTTCCTTAATATCTTTTCGACGCGATAGATTGTGACCTCATGAATCTGGACATCGGTAGTAGTACTAGTGCGTCTGAAGAAGCATCGTCGAGCCGGCCCGTCGAACCTTCTGAGGGCGAGTCGGCTCGTCAGACAGATCCTATGAAGAGTACTTCGTCTGATGAAGGTAGAGTCGCGGAACCAGTGAAAGACGCGCCTGGGCAGCAGGTCGAGCTGGCGAGTAAGACAAATTCTCCTACTGACCATATCGACGGGATCCCATTGTCGATAAGAAAAGAGTCGCGTGGTAATACCGCGCAGGATGATCCAATGGACATGGTTTCTCTGACTGTGAGGACAGAGGTGCTTGCGAAGAGACGCACCGCAGCGAGATCTTCCAAGCCTAAGAAGAG
>OVBE01012225.1:0-13558 GCA_900406425.1 Iberis pinnata
AAAGCTTATATTTGGCTGTAGAAAGATTCTAAAGCAATAACCAATCATGCCCTTAGTGTTTTAGAATTTAAGGTCTATGATTAAGAAATGATATGATAAGTATTCAAGTATCTATTCAAAATAAGATAAAACATTTTTTATTATTTTGTATATGAGTTTCAAAATTTACAAGAATTAAATATATTGCTAAATATTTAAGATTTCTTTAGTTTAAGGTCTAAAACTTATATAAGATCATAGTTATATATCTTTAGATTTAATAGTCACATTTACATTTTGTTAAAACCATAATAAAAATAAAAATAATAATTATGCTAACCGATGTTGTATCTTCTAAGTATATTTTAAGGTATTAATTATGTAATTATTAAAATATTTGTTTTTATTAATAATTTTTTAGTTGTTTATCTAGTCAAAATAGTGTTACAATGGTGATACACATGTATGTCAAAGTTATGTCACTAATTTATGACTAAATATTTCGTCACATTATAATCACAATTGCTACTCTTAGATTATTGTCACATTTACGTTTTTATATGTGACTACTTTTAGTCATGAATCATTTCGTTGCAAAATAGTGACTAAATAAATACGCAATTGTGACATATAAGAATTAGTCACAATATAGTATCTAAAACGTCTCAGATTTGTGACAAATGTTTTTCGTCTAAGAAATACGTCACAATACCCTTAGTTTTTTGTAGTTTATATGTAGTAGTCTTAAAAATATATGAACGAAATTACTTTCAGAGTTGTTATATTTGAGACGTACACATAGGAAAACGAAGCCTTCGGTAAGATAACTAAGCCGTAGCGTTCATCTTAAAATTTTATAACTCAGTCATCCAATGAAAAATAACTTAGTCGTATTGTATAGCGTTACCTAAGACACTAAGAATAACCCAGCCGAATGATAAACAATAACTAAGTCGCTTCATATATTAGACGTATTTTACGACTGGGCACGAATATCGATTAATTATTAGGACCAAGGAAAATGATGCTTACTACGCAATATGAGGCTATGATGTGATATTACTTTGCTGAAGTAAAACCCTATCCGGGAATTCTCGTGCGTGCCAAAAAGATATCTGAATTTAAAGCGACGATTCTCCCTCTCTTTCTGGAAAACTTAAAAAATATTTCTTTAAAAATTACAATGTCTTTATGAGTATATTTTAAAAAAAAAAAATTAAATCTAAAACATCTATTAAAATGAAATAGAGTGACTACGTTTTATAATGCCTTTCACTTTGAATCCATTATATTCATAATTAATATTATGATGTTTTCAATTTCTTTTTTTAGTTAATGATGCAAGATGTTATAGAGATTTATGTGGTCTTCGAATAGTTTGACGGTGGTCTGTATGTTTGATTGTTCGATTGTTATCTGGATATTTTATTCAATTTTTTAATTATTTATGATTTGCTGTTTGTATTTTAATTTCGTAATGGCTATTTAGAATTCATAGTTCCAATATTTACTGCAAACTCTTAAAGTAATAATCAGCTTGATGTAACTCAGTCGTATCGTGTATTTTAAATTATATAACTCAGGCATTCAATAAAAATAACTTAGTTGTTTTGTTTATAAATGTATAAGACAATAATAATAATAATCCATCCNATGTATTTTAAATTATATAACTCAGGCATTCAATAGAAATAACTTAGTTGTTTTGTTTATAAATGTATAAGACAATAATAATAATAATCCATCCGAATGATAAACAATAACTTTGTCGTTTCATTTATTAACCGTGTAAACATAACTTAGTCGTATATTATCGATAAATTTTTATAACCGAGGGAAATGATGTCTTACTACGCAGCTATGAGGCTATGATGTGATATTTCTTTCTCGAGGTCAAACCCTATCTAGGAATTCTCAATCGTGACAAAATATTTGACGTTGACGTGACGTGATTCTCCCTCTCTTTCTTGAAAACGTAAAAAATCTTTCTTTAAAAATTACAAAATCTTTATGAGTGTCTTTATTTTTTTAAAAAAACTTAAATATAAAACATCCATTAAAAAGAAATAGAGTGACTACGTTTTATATTGCCTCTCACTTTGAAAACACCAAAACTAGTACGTTTTATATTCATCTAAATTCTCTGCACAAATCTCTTTGCAATGCTTAGGTCCTCAACAGGGTCTTCTTGGGTGTCAACAAGATCTCCATCTCCTGAACTAATTCATACGAACAAAATTACTCTCAAAGTCGGGTATGAGTATGAATTCGAGATGAGTGTTCATACACGTGCGAAAAAAATAATGCATGGGTATCGTAAATCGACAAATGTTGATCCTGGCACGATTCGCTTCATGTATAACAACAAGCGACTCAGACATACCGATACTCCTCTTTCGGTTATTTCACTCACTTTTGTATTTAATAACTTTGTTTAAATCCATTATATTTGAAATTAATATTGTCATGTTTTAAATTTCTTTTTCAGTTAATGATGGAAGATGGTGACGAGATTTTTGTGGCCTTGGAGTAGTTTGATGGTTGTATGTAGGTTTGATTGTCCGGTTGTTAGCTGTTTGTATTTTATTTTGGTTCTGAATATTAAAATTCGTAATTCCAATATTTTATGCAACCTCCTCTGAAAGTTATAATCATGATTATAACTCAAGCGTAAATTAATCATAACTCAGTCGGCAAGTAAAGAACATAACTCAGAAATACACAAAGATAAACAAGGCCTTTAGTAGGATAACTCAACCGTAACGTTCATTTACTACTATTTCGTATTTTAATATGTTCACAAATTCACAAACTCTCTTTTTCGATTTTCCTCACAAAAAGGACGCATGAAATCTTTCTTGGAGAAACTTTGGATAACCCAACCGAATGATAAATAATAACTCAACCGTTATATAAATAGTTTGACGTGTTACGTTTTCTTGTAATCTAAAGTAGTCTCTCTCTATATTTATTTCTCTGTTTCTGTCTTACTTTTCTCGCAAATTCACAATCTCTCTCTTAATTTGCAATATAAAATTAAATAACCAGCCATAAACGAAAATAAGTCTGAGATTTTAGTAAGAAATTCAGCAATACAATAATTAAATATGGAAAGGATTAGAGTGAAGCAAGTGGTTCTAGAATAGGAAGTTGAACTTGTATTGTAGTCTCTCCTTGCCATTTTAGATGATGTTGCATCCTACACCTTCATGTGAATTATCATTGAACCGAACGTTGGTCCTATTATTCATTTCTATTTCCATGAAGAATAATGCTTCTTGTAAACCATGAGAGTCAGTATTTTGAATCGAAGAGTAGGTGCAAGATACTTGTACCTAAATGACGGATCTTGATCGGTTGTATGGCTGAAATGGGAATCCTGGAGCATGGCCAAGTCTACATTCATGTTACCCTCACTAAAGCGGAACTTGAATCTCGTGAACAGAGGTATTTCCATAAGATTAATGAGGAAACATGTGTGGTAATTGGGAAAGTAGTCATTACAAAAAAACCCATATCTTCACCCTGGAGACATCAGAGTTCTTGAAGCAATATATGAAGTCAATTTTGAGCAAAAAGGATTTCTTGATGAGGAAAACCTGCAGGGAGAAGAACATGTTGGGTTCAGCGTCTACTGTTCAATGCATTCTTCAATTATTTGTCAAATGACTAACTTTAGTTCTCGTGTATCATGTCCAACGAACAAAGTGATAAGGTAGGTTTCTAATTTTGCAATACTGAACCATCAATTTGTTGAGACGTGTATGAAGACGTAAACTAAATTTATCTTGAATTCCCTGATTCAAATTTTTAATCAATATTCATTTTGTAGTATGAACTAAAAGAATTAGACCAACTGTTATTCTGTTTAAATAAATATGGGTAAAAAATACGAAGTATACCTCCTGGTCGATGAGTTTGAGAATGACTCTCTTCTTATGTTCTGATTCGGATGTCGGTGATATCCTTGAGATACAGGATTCTGCAGTTGTAATCGAAGAATTCATGATGTGAAATAACTTGCAGATATATTTTAGAGAGATTGATAGACTTTCAGTGTGAAAGATACACTATGGGTAAACATTAATTTATAACCAAAAAAAGTTTAAGAGACGGGGATACGCAAGAATCGTGACTGTTTAATTTTTATATTAAAACTTTATGATATTGAAGCGATGGTTCTCACTTTCTCCCTCTATTTATTTCTCTGTTTGCTCTATTAATTTTTTTCACAAATTCACAATCTCTCTTTTTAGATTTTCCTCACAAAAAAAGTACGCATGCAATCTCTCTCTTTCGATTTTGATATTGCTCACAAACAGTATGCATTCAATCCGATTTCGATACTACTCACTCGTGACACAAACATTATAAACACGATGAAAACTCCTTCATAAAGTAAACATAACTCAACCGTACAGGAAAAATAAGTAAATCGTAAAAGTAGAGACAAAAATAACCCAACTCTCTGTAAAGAATAATCAGCTTGATGTAACTCAGCCGTTTCGTATATTTTGAATTTTATAACCCAGACACTCAATAAAAATAACTTAGCCATTTTTTATTATAAAACAATAATAATAACTTAGTCGAATGGTAAAGGATAACATAGCCGTATAAAATCGAGTAACAATTATAACCGAAGCAAATGATGTCATACTACGCAGCTATGATGGGATAATACATTTCCGAGGTCAAACCCTATGCTTATTATGTCATCTATTATGTCATAGTATTAGGCAATTATGACGCGACGATTCTCTCTCTCTCTCTCTCTCTCTCTCTCTCTCTGTCGCGGATAATGTGATTTTATGAGGCGTGTAATGATGCTTATGACGTTACCGAGGACAAAAATTTTGAAACTGATTACTTTACTCAGACATACAGAAAAGAAAACCCAAGATTTAGTAATATAACTCAACTGTAAATTTCATAACTCAGACATACAGTAAAAGTAACTCATAAATACATTAACACTAACACATCCATACTAAAATAATTCTAATTTGTCAATCAATGGTAAACTCTAACTCAGCCATTTTTAAACCATAACTCAGCTGTAATCAAACTACAATTCAGTCGTATCACAAAAATATTCAAATCCATAAATCAGTTTCACATTAAGCACACTCCTTTTTTCCACACATTATGCCCACTCTTATTACTTTACCGAGGTGAACAAAAGTTGAAGAGGCGGGAATACGCAAAATCACGACTCTTTGATTTTTATGAGGCATGTAATGATGCGGGAATATGAAAAATCATGACTCTAATCTATTTATTTCTATGTTTCTCTCTTTATTTGCTCGCAACTTCTCAATCTCTCTCTTAATTTATCTCAAGTTTTCTCTCTTCTATTCCTCTTTCTCTCATCTTAATCCAACGCTTTCGATATTTCTCACAAGCAGTTCGCATGCAATCTATCTCTTTTGAGTTTGCTCGCAAGCAGTACGCATGCAATCTGCTTCCCTCCNTATCCAATGCAACCTCCAAATGGTAATTTCGGTTCTGCTTATCCTATGCAACCACCAAAGGGGAACCAAATCTTCAAATGCTTATTATAATATTGGCTGCTTATCCAATGCAACCTCCAAATGGTAATTTCGGTTCTATGTTCTATTATACTGGCTTCAATTTTTCTAATTGTTTTTCTTCCTTTTTTTCAGCACCTTCTTTGGGTTAGTGGAAATCTCCCAACTTTCCTCTTGAAGATGCATTTAGTTACACCCCGCATAATGGATATCTCTGTTGCTCCAAATGGTAGCTACAAAGAATTTGTTGAACTACCTCATGAACTGTGTCACATCATTATGTCTCCAATATCAATTGATATGGTCTATTCATATACTCTCAACCACCTTCTGCATATCCTATGCAACCACCAAAGGGGCACATAATCTCCCATTGTTGATTTGGCCCGGTGTTACTGATGAAATCAGTAACTCACCCGCATGTGATTCTCGATCTTGGTTCGAATCCTGATGAAGTCATGCGGATTTTTGTATCAACAATAAAGCAGAAAACATTCATCCTTGAAGTGAAAGGGATCTGGTACAGTTCTTGTTCATCTAGCTTGTTTTTATTTGCTATGTTGTAATTGAAGTTAACTTTAAGTGTTCTAAACAAGGTGATGAGATTGAGTCTGACGATTACACATATGCTACTTTGTTGAAGTAGAACAACGGATTTCGACATACTACTATAAACATAACTCAGTCTTAAACATAACTCAATCGTAATTGAAATTGAAGGCAGCCATAACTTTTAACCACGAAGAAAACTCCGTCGTTTAGTAAATAACTCAGTCGTATAGATAACTTATTCGTAACCATAACTCAGTCGTATAGGAAAAAAACTAAGTCGTAAAGTAAAGATGAAAAAACCCAGTTTTCAGTAATATGGATATTATTTCCTTATGTTTTATCGTTACCTGTTTTAATTTTATTTTTTAACTGAGAATCTCTGTTAGAATTTATAATTTTTGTACTTTTTAAAAACTCTTAATCTCTATAACGACGAAGATAACTCAGTCGATATATAAACAAAATTATTCGTTATATAAAGTTTTTTCGTTTCGATCTTTTAAATTTCAAGTGGAATATTATGGATATTGTTTTCTTTTTTTAATTAGCATTAGTTGTTTTAATATTATAACTTACTCGGAAAGTAAAGAATATAACTCACAAATTTACAATCTCTCTTTTTCACTTTTCCTCACAAAAATGACGCATGAAATCTTTCTCTTTTGATTTCGATATGCTCACAAACCGTATGCATTCAATCCGATTTCGAAACTACTCACTCGTAACACAAACATTATAACCATGAAGAAAACTTCATCATAAAGTAAACATAACTCAGTCTTAAACATCTCTTAGTCGAAAATATAACTCATCCGTACAGGAAAAATAACTAAGTCGTATAAGTAGAGACGAAAAAACTCTTCTTTTCTGTAAAGAATAATCAGCTTGAAAGTCGTTTCGTATATTTTAGAATTTTTACTCATGAATTAAATAAAAATAACTTATTTGTTTCCTTTATTATAAAACAATAATAATAACCCAGCAAAATGATAAACAATAACTTAGGCGTATAATAGAGAGTAATTGTTATAGCCGAGGCAAATGATGTCTTACTACACAGCTATGATGGGATAATATGTTTCAGAGGTCAAACCCTATGCTTATTACGACGCAGTTATTATGTCAGCTATTATGTCATAGTATTAGGCATCTATGATGCGACTATTAAATTAGTCTCTCTATCTGCCGCGGATAATGTGATTTACGAGGCGTGCAATGATGCGGGAATACGAAAAATCATGACTAAATTATGTGACTTTAAAGCAACGATTATCTCTCTATTTATTTCTCTGTCTTTTCTCTTTATTTGCTCGCAACTTCTCAATCTCTTCTAAATTGCTAATTTTGCTTTTAAAAAATTCAGACTTATTTTTGTTATGTTTACACGGCTCATATATGAAGAATGCATTGGACTGATGCAGAAACTAGAGGTGGTCATTCAACAAAAAGTTGAAGTTAATGAATGCATTGAACAGTACTGGACGCGGGAACTAAAATAGGACACTCAACAAGCAATTAAAGCAATTAAAGAATGCATTGGACAACTGATGCGGATTCTAAAGTCGGTCATTGAACAAGAAATTTACAATCCAATTAATCTCGTAGCCGAATCGGATTTCCAATTATTCGAAAAAAAAAATTTGCAAACAAACCTGACATGTAAGTTCAACCATATATAATCTTTGAAANGCTGATGCGGATTCTAAAGTTGGTCATTGAACAAGAAATTTACAATCCAATTAATCTCGTAGCCGAATCGGATTTCCAATTATTCGAAAAAAAAATTTGCAAACAAACCTGACATGTAAGTTCAACCATATATAATCTTTGAAATCCACAAAATTTTCTTTCCATATATTAACATATAGGTTTACATATCACAGGGCATATGCAATTGTCAGAGGACACAAGGTTGGAAATTTCTTCTTTATTGAAATTGCTCAAAACCAAAAATGGATAACCAGACAAGTAATATTTAACATATTTTATTTACAATTTATTTTTGTTAGTTCTTGGATTTATTAACTTACATTTCTCTATTTTGTTAAAATAAACAGCATGTTCAAGTGATTTCGTCAATGTTAGTTAGACGGCGCGGTGAATTCTACTCTCAACATATATGTGTCTTTCTTGATCCTTGGTTAACTAGAGGTGGTCATTCAATAATCAATTGAAGAACGCATTGAATAGCAAACGCCAAACCTAAAATTTTTCCATACTGAAAAAATTGAAGAATGTGTTGGACAGCATACGCGGGAACTAAAGTTGGTCACTTAACTAGGATGCACATCATCTAAAAGGGCAAGGAGAGACGACAATTCAAGTTCAATTTCCTACTCTAGAACAAATTAAGAACATCTTACATATTTACTTATTGAATTGCTGATTTTGTTTTTTTTTTAAATTCAGACTAATTTTCGTTATGTTTACACGGCTAATATATGAAATAGATAAGTTGTTGTTTATCATTCGGTTGAGATTTTATCATTATTTTTATTGATATTAATGTTTTTGCTACGATTTACGAATCACGACTGATTTATCTTCGTCGTAATAGATATTAAGCGTTTTCATAAAGTACTAAAATTATCAATTCTAACTGAGATTCTCAGTTCAAAAATAAATTAGAAACAATTAATGATAAGACAATCGGAAATAATATCCAGATTACTGAAAGCTGGGTTATTCGTCTTTACTTTACGACTTAGTTATTTTTCAAATACGACTGAGTTTTGGATACGACTAAGTTATGTTTACGACTGCGTTATGTTTACTTAGTGACGGAGTTTTATTCGTGGTTAAAAGTTATGGCTGCTTTCAGTTTCAATACGGCGGGGATACTGATTTTAATATTTAAGTTACGAGTGAGTATTAACAATTATTATTATTATGAAACTTCCCTTTACATAAACGAAAAGTTATTATTACAATACATGACCACTGCAAGAAGTAAATTACAAATTAAAATACACTACGACTGAGTTACATCAAGCTGATTATTGTTTACCAAAAGCTGGTTTCTTGCAACTTTACTAAACGACTTAGCTATTTTTACGAAACGGCTGAGTTACGTTTA
This sequence comes from Iberis pinnata, assembly GCA_900406425.1. Classification (NCBI taxonomy): domain Eukaryota; kingdom Viridiplantae; phylum Streptophyta; class Magnoliopsida; order Brassicales; family Brassicaceae; genus Iberis; species Iberis pinnata. The sequence continues at coordinate 9,139 of OVBE01012225.1, forward strand.
CGACTAAGTGATGTTTAAGAATAAGTAATGTTTGTGTCAGGAGTGAGTAGTTACTATTATTATTATTATTATTATCATTTATCAAACTTCCCATTACATAAACGCAAAGTTATTATAACAATACATGACTACAACAAGAAGTAAATTACGACTAAGTTATGTTTAGGTATGAGTTAATTTTACTTTACGTTCTTAAGTTGAAATCTGTTTTTTCTACTTCAACAAAGCAATATATGTGTAATTTTCATACTCAATCTCATCAAGGGGTTAGAACAAAAGTTGTTTAGAACACTAAAGTTAACTTTAATTTACAGCATAACAAATAAGAAAAATAGATACATATATGGTTCGACCATGACGAAACATAATGAAGGATAGGATCATGTGTGATGTTGTAGTAATCTATGGTTTGACCATCCTCTTGTTGTTCACCTCCAAAGACCAGTCTTTGCTGGTCCACTGGAACACCTTCCAACTCCTCGTACTTAGCCTTGACTTCTTCAATAGTATCAGATTCTTTAACATCGACGCCTAGAGTATTACCTGAAAAACTCTTTAGAAAAATGAATATGGTTCTTCATCTTCATTTGAATCATCAACACTTGGATCTAGTCGTATAACAAGTTCGAGGATGGGTTCACCATGGATCTTGATTTACCCTCAACTGAAATTACTATTTGGTTCTTACATGGGATAAGCGGCCAATATTACAATAAACATTTGGAGATTTGGTTTCCCTTTGGTGGTTGCATTGGATATGCAGGAGGGAAGTGGATTTCATGCGTACTATTTGTGAGCAAAATCGAAATCAAAATAGAGAGATTGCATGCGTACTGTTTGGGAGCAAAATCAAAATTGAAAGAGAAAGATTGCATGCATACTTTTGTGAGGAATATCGAAAGCGTTAGATTAAGATGAGAGAAAGGAGAAGAGAAGAGAGGAAAACATGAGATAGATTAATAGAGACATTGAAAAGTTGCAAGCAAATAAAGAGAGATACAAAGAAATAAATATAGAGAGATAATCGTCGCTTCAAAGTCACATAGTTTAGAGTCATGATTTTTTGTATTCTCGCATCATTACACACCTCGTAAATCACGTTATCCTCGACAGAGAGAGAGAGAGATAGAGAGATAGAGAGAGAGAGACTTATTTAATCGTCGCGTCATAGTTGCCTAGTACTATGACATAATAGCTGACACAAACTGCGTCAAAATAAGCATAGGGTTCAACCATATTTAATCCACCTATGCAACTTTTTTGTACACACCCTTATTAGAGTTACTCAACCGTTGAAAGTTTTATTCAACACCCTTATTGTAACTAGTCTAACTAGTCAGAGCAACATCGAAATTGAAAGAGAGAGATTGCATGCGTCCTTTTTGTGAGGAAAATCGAAAAAAAGAGATTGTGAAATTATGAAAAAATTAATAGATCAAACAAAGAAATAATAGAGACAGAGAAAGTGAGAACCGTCGCTTCAATGTCAAATATTTTTAATATAAAAAATTAAACAGTCACAATTCTTGCGTATCCCTGCCTCTTAAACTTTTATTGGTTATAAATTAACGTTTACCCATAGTGTATCTTTCACACTGAAAGTCTATCTATCTCTCTAAAATATATCTGCAAATTATTTCACATAATGAGTTATTCGATTACAACTGAAAAATCTTGTATCGCAAGGATATCACCGACACCCGAATCGGAACATATTAAGAGAGTCATTCTAAAACTCATTGACCAGGAGGTATACTTTGTCTTTTTTACCCATATTTATTTAAATAAAACAACAGTTGGTCTAATTCTTTTACTTCATATTACAAAGAGAATATTGTTTAAAAATTTGAATTAGGAAATCCAAGATAAATTTAGTTTAAGTCTTCATACACGTCTCAATAAAATAATGGTTCGATATTAAGGTTTTTGTCAGGTCATGTTTTGTTGTTATCGGTTGTATCCTTTGATTCATTCTTGTTGAACTTATGTTTTGTGTGTTTTGTTGTTGTTTTAAGTAGTTTTGTAAGATATCAATTGCAAATTTTCGCTTTTGAGTATGGTTGAGTTACCATTTTGCAACGACCCAACCCTATTTCTGTTACTTGGCCGAATGAGGTTCAATTCTATACTTAGCCAATTTCATGAGATTTTAGCAATTATTTCACAATTCTTAAGTAAAATATGTGCATTTTATAGATTGATTCAAACAGTTCCAATACAGACACATCAAGTAACAATACAAAGTACAAAGGCTAATACATTGTATAAAAGTACCCAACCAATCTACCCAACTCCGTCAAAAACTCCACCATCCTGCCTTCCTTAGCCTTGATTCTGCATGCTGTCTCATTCCTTAGTGACACTTGCGAGAAGAGAAAGACTAACACTCACTTTGGCCATGATTAGTATTCTCCTTCGTCGCCAATACATTTTTATATCCCCCGTCAGCCAAGAGGTTTGCTGCCATCTTCACCCGTAAACCTTGAATATTTCCATCGTATATCCCATCTCAAACTAAACCAAGCGCTAGACATTCGAAAAACTTTAATGAGTACACCCCACAATCACCGATTTGTGTATACTGCGGAATTTTGTCGCCTTTCTTCCTTCGGCATCAAAACTGTCTCCACATAGGTTTTCGTAGATGGTGAGGTACAAACGTGTTCATCATCGTTGGGATCATATGAATTAGCTCTTTAAATTCTTTTACCACTCTCTTATCATCTACGGGTGTTACATCTCCCATGACTAGGTCGTAGACATCAATTTAATCGCACAGCAGATTAGCGTGATACACCACCTAATGATTGATTCCGACATTATGTACTCCGTACAAGTGATCCACATCTTGTATCCACATCAAGTTTGTCTGTAAATCTGTTGGATACATGCCGTTTACTACATCTTCATAAATATTATTAAATTTTTTAGCATTTAGGTCCCATCTTGAACATATCGTAATGGAGTTTCATATTGTTTTGGAACAACGATCAATAAACGCAATGCATGGAAAAAAAATGGGGAGGAATATTGCATGGACAAAGAAGAGCAAAATATCATATCCCAGTTATGTAAGAGTAAATAACTCAGTCGCCTAAATAAAATAACTCAGTCGTTAACTAATTAACTTTACCGTCAAGTACACTTACATTATCGAACATCCATCCAAAATTAGGTTTTCCCTTTGGACAATATTGTCTTTCAAGGTATAGAACGTTGAAGAACGAACCATCATCGTCAGCTTGACATATATATGGCTTGCCCCTGTACAATTAAACACATAAAAAATTTATGCAGAGAATGATGACAGAGTTATCAACAGATAGTGTTAAGGTCAATACTTGAATTTCTTTTGGTGTTCTTTAAGTCTCTCCAGTTTCTCCCGCTCAACAGGTGCTAGAGGATCATATATTGATGTTCAAGGATGATAATACTTCCTCATGCACGTCGCCATCCCATTTGGCCTAATGTGAGGAAAAACTTGCCCCTTAGGAGGATTTTTGGAGATACTTGACCCACTTGGAGATAAGCGAATCCTTTCCTCCTTAAGAGGTTTTAATCTTGCCAACCTCAAATGTTCCTCTTTGTCGTCATCAGATTCCGCCAACATTTTGTCCTGATTTTGTTGGCTCCCTAGATCAACAAAACTGGCATTTGTTGTCTCTTTTGTCTTCAGATTCAATTTGATTACATTCTCACGAGGTTTCTGGTTCTTTAACGTCGCATCTTGCTGTTTCTTTAACTCATACGCATTCTTCTTTTGATTCTTCTTTAACTCGTCTGTCTTTTGATTAGCGACGTTCTTCTTGTTACGCCTCGTCAAGGGTCTCTTACCAGGATAAACACCAATGAATCAACGCTCTCACCAATATCAACAAACGCCTTCATCAAATTGTTCTTCACATCATTTGCCTTGCCAATTTCATCTTCCCAATTTTTTGTATCCATAAAACCTCCGTCTTTTTCCTCACCAAGCTCCAAGGCCTGACTTTGTTTCTCCGACAATCCTTTTTCAAGGGTCATAACATTTTTTGGACTATTAACAAACTTTTGCTGTAGATTTTTGGCGGCGAGGGATATGTTATAGATAGGGGTTTGGTTTTTTAAGATGTTATCATTGTTTCCGGCACTTTGACGTACCCCCTGTTCTTTCAGACACACCTCGACTGTATCTCTGATTTAATGAGGAAGATTCTTTTGAAACATCTGAAATGTACTGGCCACCTCCCGCATAGCAATAACCGCATTCTGAAAAGTACCCCCATTTTCCACCTCTACAATGGAGTTTCCTTTTGTGTTCTCCTTATTTTTCCCTACTTGAACATCTTTCTTCGGCTTCTATGTTGGTAGATCGGCATCAGCTTCTTTGTTCTGCTTCCTACTGTTCTTGTTCTTATTGCTCTGCACAACCCAAAAACCA
>OVBE01012226.1:0-11453 GCA_900406425.1 Iberis pinnata
CTCAAGCACTATACAGATGATAAATATAATTTCCTGTTCCAAAGAAAGTTAAGAAAAGACCAGATCAAACACATACCTTAATGTCCAATGTAAAAGATTAATATTTTCAAGTTAATAAAAAAAAAACATACCGGTGGGTTATTGAAGTTTAAAGAGATGAGTCTCTTCTCTAATGTTGTTCTAAAACATGACTCTAAAGCAATGTCTAGAAATAGTAAATCTCTTGCTCTTGTACGAGGTGCTCTTAGTGCAGGATGTAACTCAATGCGAGCATCAATTAATTTCTGCAAGAGAAGAGAAACAAGTATAAAAGTTATCGACCGAGTCGGCCTGAGATTTTAAAGGCCGCAAAAAATTGATATTAAAACCTCTATTAGGGGAGCAATGTTTTCTTCACGAACAAGTCTCTTAACTAATTTCAGTAGATCCTAACATACAATAAAAATAACTGATATGTTAGGCATTTTTAAATCATTATAATATATTGATGAATAATTTTGTATGTATGTATGCAATTTTGTTTATTTTTTTCACAATCTTTTTGTCATTTTTGTACATTTATAAAATTTTAAAGAATGTCTTCAATTTAATATAGTTATTCTTTTTAAAAGATAGTTTTCAACAACGGTGTCAATTNTTTAAAAAAAATTATTTTAAACCATAAAACCAAAAAAAATAAAAAATAAATAGTTTACTATGTTCATAAGTTCTGTTATACAAGAAAAAGAATTTAGAATAGATATATTTGATTTAAAAAATAACAAAAAAGTTACTGAACATCTTTATTTTCAATTGTTAAAAATTTATCAAATATAAACAGTCAATTATTTATGATATTCAACTAATTTTTTTAATTAAAAAGTTTATCATAGATAAAAAAAAAAAAAAATCTACGTAAATATTAAATAAAAATGTATATGTGTACCATTAATCTTGTATCAAAAACAATTGTGTAAAATTATTAAAAAGAAAGGGAAAAAAAAAACAAGAAATGTTATTTTGAGTAATTAAAAAAATCATAAAAATGTGAATAAAACATCTATATATTTTAATATATGAAGAATGTAATACTACAATAAATAGATAATAATACTATATGAGAGTGATTAAAAAAGCACAAGCTTGTGAAACATAGAGTAAAATGTGCCTGAAATTTTGGTGATATGCCATTGACAGCATAAACATTATGACCCTGTAAAATAAAAGAGTTATTACTCTTAAGTCTTAAGAAAATATAAATAATAAACTTTATAAAACACAAAACTAATTTACCTTAGATGGAGAAATGAACATATCAATAGCAGACTCAAGATCTGCACCTGAATGAACTGCCTACAAAGCCAAAAGTACACACAGTTTGNTTTTTTTTTTTGCCCAATTGAACCGATTTGGTTTGGCATTCAGTTTATTCGGTTCGTTTTTTCATTTTTGAAGTACAGTTTGTTCGGTTCAAAATTTTTAATTTCGGTTAAATTTTTCGATTTTCTCGGTTTTTTCTGTTTATTTTAACAAGTTTGGTTCGATTCGGTTAGTTTAGTCAAAAAAAAAATGTCGCCGAACCAAACCGAACCAAACTAAAATAAAATTTGTGCCGAATCGAACTAACCGAACTAAATTCGGTTCGGTTCGGTTTATTCGGTTCGGTTAAAATGCCCAGGCAAAAAATTTTGTGACAGAAACTAGAGATATGTCGCAAGCTCGGGCTTACTATGCTTGACATGGGCCGTTCTTAAAATAAAATTTTGAAAATGGGCCGATCTTAAAGTAAAATTTTTTAAATATGAAATAGCCGCAAGCTCGTGCTTACTATGCTTGGCCTGAGGACCGGCCCTGGCTATAAATACCTTTAATGTTTTCAAGTACATTGTAAGATCACGAATAAGTCCTTCTTTAGCATCACTTTTAAAACGAGGCTCTGATACAATGGGACGATCATAACTTGCAAGCCTTTCTTTAGTTAGACCATTAGCCTTTAGTGTTTGCCAATAAGCATCAATTCTAAAATCAGACCTCACATAGTTTAAGAGTGCCTACGCCAAAAGGATAAGACACATCAGAGATTTTCCCGGCATAATCGATTTGGTGAACCACGTTAATTTTTGTGTTTTTTAACGATTTAATCTAGGGGTGGGCGTTTTAAACCGAAACAAATAACCCGAACAGAACCGAATTTAGTTCACTTAGTTCGGTTCGGTTTATTCGGCTATTTCGGTTTAATCTGGCAACTTTTTAAAATTAGTTTGGTGTTCGGTTTGATTCTGCAACAATTTTGTTTTATACAAAATTAACCGAAATCAACCGAGCAAACCGAAAACTAACCGAATAAACCGAAAATTAACCAAAATTTAACCGAAATTAAGATTTTCGAACCGAAAAAACCGAACTTCAAAAACGAAAAAAACCGAACCGAAACCAAGTGCTGAACAAACATTCGGTTTTTCGGGTTTTTTCATTTTTTTGGCCGAATTGAACCGAACTGGAAAAAAAAACTGATTTATGCAACCGAAAAACCGAAAACTGAAAAAACCGAAAACTGAAAAAACCGAAAACCGAAAAACCGAATGTCCACCCCTAGTTTAATCTCTTTCACAACCATTATAACAAGTAGATTTGACACATATATGTACCTCGCAAATTATCACATCATCTGCACTACTGTTATTATGCAACTTTTGATGCCATTCTTCCATCATTCCGGATTTGCAATGATTGTTTCTCTAAAACAAAATTTTATAATAAGATTAAAGATGTTTAAGCTGCATTAAGATGTTGAACTATATATACCTGAATAACAAGAATTTCGTCACGGATTCTTTGTCCAACATCACCTTCACCTCCACGACCAACAAGTGCCATAATTAGTCTAACAATTTCTCTCTTATTTGGTTGCTGCAAATATATTTTCTCCAACAAGATAGTGAATCTTTCTAAAGCTTCACTAATTTCTCTGCGAAAGAGACTCAAAGACATCAAAGTCGGATCGAATTAGAATCAGTTAAGAGTATCCAAGCTTTACCGAGGTTTCACGTTATAGTTCTTATTCCAAGTGAGATGTCTAGTAGCCATAAATTTCATCCAAACCATTATACCAATACATCCACTTTCTCCTTCATCTTTACACCGCTCGGTTAACTCTGTTGCAATGTTGAATCTGCCATGCTATACTTGTAAGTAACTCTTTCTCTGACATTTAATTTACATAGAAACATTCATCAATGATCTTACCTGTGCATCAATGATCTCTCAGCTTCTTTCTCTCTCTCAGAAATTTCATCAAGCAACCATTTGAGAACATACATGTCAAACTAAAGAGAGTAAACATGTTTTAAAAGTGATATATAGTGACAAGAGCATTCAAGAACATACAACACTGAACTCACTTTACCACTGGTACTGTCTAATGATTTCAGGTTTACAACGAAATTGACTCCATTGTTGTTTAACCAGTAGCCACCAGACCAAATCACAAATTGGATACCAACAAAACCGCCTCTTTTTAAATTTATATCAACAAACTTTTCCAAAACGAAAAAGACGAAATGTGTTAGTAGATCAAGAGACCTTAAGATAGAAGTACAATGAAACATAGTTACTACAAGCTTCACCTGATAAGAGTGTTCTCTGTTTGACATATCTGTAAAATGTGTTTGACATGCTCCATGAACCATTTTTGATTTCTCAGGCAACACATCAGGTGGTGGAGTCTATTTTAGAGTTATAAAAATCAGTCTCTTATTCAGAAGTTTGTAGTAAGAGATATCTATAGAAGCCAAGATTATCTTACCAACCACTCTCCTGCATGAGACTTTGATACTCCCCAATGAAGAAATGTTGGACCTGCCATGTTTGTAGCAACCCATAACCGACAATCGCCTTTAACATTTCTCTGAAAGACCTAATATACAAATTACATAAACCAAAGATTATCGAGAAGTTACTAAAAACTGAAAATGACTGTATGAACTAATTGTATTTACAAACCGCGATTTCGTAGTTTCTGACATGAAAGATTCTTTGTGAAACTATATCTTCTTGGCCTACAGTTCTCTTGAAGTGTTCTACAAGTGCTGAACTTTGCACACTTCCATTTCTGTTGATTGGTTCGGCGTATTTCTGTAACCATTTCTGAACATCATGCTTCCTGCGATATGATTGGTTCATTGTTTGACTTGGCTCACTGGTTACTCCTTTTTCAATTGTTATAGTAGATTTAGCTTGAAGGTCTTCTAAAGATATTCCTCTAGCTAGCTCGACTTGAAGCTCTCTTATTGCATTGTCATAGTCTATCTGAAATCTCATTCAAGAAAAAGGGAGAGCAGGAGGAGTTACACAGTAAATAAACAGATCTTCTGATACTAAAATGGACTTATTTTACCTGTTGTTCACGTGCAGAGCTTTGGGGCCGGCCCTTCCTTTCCCATATATTATGTGCTCTGCTTTGTATCAGATTCTTTGGTATCCGATTATAAGCATGAAGATCGTTCCAAGGAATCTCAACACGGAAATTTCCATTATGCTGTTTCAACCTGAAATTACGGTTAGGCATCAAGGTGAAGAAGTAAATTGCAGCCTGATTATCCTCAATAAATCACAAGCATGACTAAAGAAATACACACCATCTGTTACGGCTACCATCTTTCAAAACAAATTCAATCCCATGTACTTTCGGATCACGCAACTCAATGATCACTATATAAGCATTCCCACTCTGTAGTTGAGAAGAAACACTTTGAAGAAAAAGATCAGACTTTTAGCAAAAATCATATAGATAAACAAGAAATGAAAAGGGTTATGTAGACCTTCACAAATGGAGTCTGCAATGCTCCTTGCTTTGAGGAATGTTCAGATGGTACAAACCAGTTACTGTAGATAACATAAGTTTTTTAAAAAAAAACAGATACTCAACCCCAATGAAGAATCCTTATTTCCTTAAAGATACAAAACCTTAAAGATAATCTATTACTCACTTATTTCCTTGGTATATACAACCCCAATGAAGAATCCATGTGCGAGTGCAGTTCTTAAGCTGAAACTCAACTCTTACACTACTTCCATTAGGTGACCCAGTGATAGTGATCTAAAATCAATATGAGGAGTTAAGAACAAAATCTAATATTGTAAGTTTTAGCAGGATAGAGAAAATAATAGACCTGAAGCTCCATCCCTTCTATAAGCTGGAAATGTACAGTTTTAGAGGTTGCCATAGCAGCTATTACAAAAAGAGATAACTTGTGAACCTCCACCACATGGAAAGCTTATGTATGATCTCAAATAGTTCCAAATTATGAAAAATTGAAGTCTCAATAGATGGGCCATTGATTACTACTGTCATCTTGAATCAGCAACAACAACACATCAAAAAGCAAAACTAAATCAGCCATCTTTCACATGTTTACCTTTTCCCACTTGTGACTCTTTTCACCAATTTGAGCTGCTTCTTTTCAAGCTCTTCAAGAAATACAGAAACTAGTTTCCTGCAACAAAGTCTGTTTTGTTAACTGTACCAATTTCACAAGTGTAGCATAAGAGAGAATTTGAGAAAAACAAAGACTCTTTTGCCTTTATAATACAAAAAGATTCCATTCAACATAAAGGTGACAGAAATGCCGTGTGGCTTTGGAACAAAAGAGATATTAAAAAATGACATTAACCGCTATGCTTCAAAGTTCCAGAATCATAAAAGGAATTTTCACTGATAGAAACTTACAGGAATCTTATTCTCTTCTGCTTTGGTGAAGAAACATCTGTAAAAGCCAAAAAAGACATGAACACATAGAATAACTCACACTCCCAAGTCCCACCAAAATAAATGTGTCTTTGAGACAAAGATTATTATATTTCAATATGTGATTAGTAAGTTAAAAATAGCATAAGTAAAGGTTAATCTCAAAATGAAATTTAGCAACAGAATCTCCCATATATCCTTCGGCCGAGAATTTACATGTAGGCTAAATTGATGGCTGAAGATGGATCTCAACTCTGAGTTTACAAAGTGGAAAGAGAAAACTCAAAATCTATTACAAAGAGGGAAGTAGATATTCTCTGCTGAGAATTTACAATCTCACTGTGTGAGCAGCTTAGAATCACAAGCAACTATCTTCACACGGCTCACATTCTCTTGACGATCATCACTCTTGAACATTGCATCTTGTAATATAAAGGTCCAGACGTTGTCACAGAACCTGTAAGTGTGCAGGTGCCCCTGTACAAGAAAGAAGACAAAGAAGAAATGAGATTAAACTTAAAGTATCTGATTGTTTTCTCAAACAAGCTTTCTTTCTAAGCAAAAAAACTAAGTCCAGTGCTTGGTTTTAAAACTACATTTTTCTTCAAAACTGTTCAATATTTGCTGATAAAAACAGTGTTTAACAAGCAAATTAATAGCAGTGGGTGTCAGAAAAAAAAACTAATGTCAATCATCCAAAACTCTAGCACTAATGGAGATAGACGATCCAAATTAGTGAATAGTGAAGAACATCAAAAAGAACGGCGATAACAGACATTCCTTTCTTTCTCATAAGTTGATCAGTCAGCTTTCAAAAGAACTTTGAATATATAGACAAATGCAAAGGATATAATGAAAAAGAGCTATTCTTCAAGGACAAATGTTTAATGGTAGAGACTAAAGAGTCAAATATAAAGTCCTAACTATTAACTAAATCCATACAGCTTAATCTCAAGTTGAATTTTTTAACTCTAGAAAATCAGCTTCAAATTATTAATCATATATGAGATCCAAATAAAATTCTAGTCTTGATAGAATTCATAACAATATCAGGCAGAATCCAACAAGCTTAATAACAAGTTGAACTTTTTAACTCTAAGAAATTAAGTGAGGCCCAGCTTTAACCTATTAGTTATATAAGGAATTCAATACTGAAGAAATCCTAACACTATTAGAGTTATCAGAAACTATTACTTGAGGCAATAAACCTCAAATGCAAAGGGACTCTAAACTGTGTACTCTAAAGCATTAGTATACATGCAAAATATGATTTTTTCATCAGGATCGAATTGCGAAACCAAAACAAACAAAGTTGAGCAAGATAGTTTACAACTGTAAATCTTCTTTCCTACAAGTGAAGTAAATGCATGCACAGAAGCAACTGGAAAACTTTTTCTACTCAATTCTTTTGACTAAGATTCAGTAATTCTACTATCAGTTAAAACGAAAAAGGATAAAAAGGGCAATAATACTGAAGATCACCTTGATCGAAACCTTTGTCTTCACTTGGCTCTCTAGAGCTTCAGTCATGGACTACAAGAACACATATATCAAAAAAGAAAGAAAAAAATGAAGAACAAAGCAAAAGAAACCAAAATCAATCAAAGAAAATTTAAAGTAAACCTTATCAAACTGAACAAGGACTTGAATAGCTAGCTCAGGGCTCAACGTACCACTCTGAACCATCTCATCTAGAGTCTCCGTCAAACACATCCCAACCGTCGATCTTCTATAAAGCTCAAACGTCGCCATTTTCTACTTCTCAACGATCTGCCAATTACAAATCTCTCGAATCAAATACGCAACTAATAACAAATCGAGAATCTGAAAATTTTCGACACAAAAAAAAACGCTAAGCGAATCAAAGACCTCAATCAGAGACGAAAATTCTGAAAAGAAACAATTTACCGATCTCCGGCGACGTTAGAAGAGAGATTGACGGAAAATGAAGAAGCTCTCGTTGGTCGATTGCGAAGGGATTCGTCTCTTGGCGGAGAAAAAATATTTGGGGCTTTTATACCCTAGATTTTGCAAGCAACTATATATATAGCTAGTGATTGATCAGGTGTGTTGTAAAATGATGATTGTATTTTTGGGCTAAAATTTAAAATAGATTTTAGAGGAAGGCCCAATATAAAGCCCATTACTGTTTTTAAGTTAGTAATCCGTTTGGTGTTCAATTTTTTTTTTTTTTTCACTTGAAGAAGGTTTTATAAATGACTCAAAAGGAGAAGGAAAGTCAATTACAATTCCAAGATGAGCCAATAAAAATCAGCATAAATAATGCTAAGACAAAAGCCCAAAAAAAACAGAGCACTTTTATGAACTACCAGTATCAGAGGCCAATAAACAGAGCTTTAAAGAAAATTAAGAAGAAACCATAAGTTATGCTCTCTCTGCATCCAACACTTGAGCGAGCCAGGATGGAGGGTCAGTAGCAATATAGGATTGCATTCTGTGATCTTTCACCACTGAATTAGCTATAGTAAAAGCTCTTCTATTGCTCTTCTTCGGATCAAAAGATATTTGCCAATTTGTTAGAAAGGAAAGCAAATCCAGCAAGTGATGAGATTCAACTTCGAGAGATGGCCAGTCACCAGGAGACTCGATAGCTTTAACTATCGACCTGAAGGAGAATGCAAAGATAACTTTATCCAGCCTTAAATCAATTACACTTTGAATACCCCAAGATAGAACATCTTGAACCAAAGACCATTGTGATAAAACAGGGACAAAAGCTTTCCTAGCATGAATCAAAACCTGTCTAGTAGCATCTCTGATGACCAAAGCCCCCCCCCCCCCCCCCCCCCCCCCNACCCAGCTACAACAATGTTGCATTTGAGCCACTCCTGAGGAGGTTTCCTCCATAAGTGGTTGGTCCCAGGAGGAGGAGGAAGGATCCTAGATTGTTCATCTGGTCCTTGTCTTTGAGCAGTAGTCCATATGTCTCTTTCCTGTTTAGCCTTGTTCACTAGATCAGTAGGGGAGAAGACTCTTCCTTCAAATAGAAGGAGGTTTCTGTTTTTCCATAGAAACCAGATTAACCAAGGCCATATCATACCTTCCTTGTTCTGAGATTGATCATGAGACTTAGAGGTCAACAAGAAGTCTATATTTTGAAATATAGAAGATTCATGGTAACCTCCATCTGGTTGGGGCATCAATGCCAGAGCCCACACTTGTCTGGAGAATGGACAGGTGAACAGGAGGTGATTAACCAATTCAGGTTCATGTCCACAAACCTGACATCTTTGGTATACAGTCATTCCTCTTATGCTAAGTAAAGAAGCAACTCGAATAGCAAATGATAAGGCTTTCCATATAAAAGTTCTTATCTTTGGTGATGTCTTTACTTTCCATATGCTTTCTTTGAGATGATTCAAGGATGGTCTTTGAGTCTCTTGCTCATATAGTTCTGGATTTTGCATCTTATGAGCCTCCATATAGCCTGATTTAACAGAGTATTGACCTGTTTCTGTGAATTTCCAGGTCCAAAAATCTTGTTTCCATACAGCCGGTTGGATGTTTAGAATAATGTCTACATCTCTCTGTAGGAACAGGTCTTGTAGCTTATCTCTGAACCAAAATTTGTTAGGGAAGTCAATCAAGTCAGCTACTTTTAAGTCCAGATTAACAGAGAAGTGATTAAGTAGAGGTAATCTTAATTCACCATATGGAATCCATGGCTCTTCTCATACAAGAATAGATTGACCATCACCTATTTTCTTTGTCAAACCAGGTTGTAAAAGTTTCCTTCCATACAGAATACTCCTCCATGCAAAAGATGGAGATTTACCAATTATAGCTTCTAAAAATTGGGAATTAGGAAAATACCTGCTCTTAAGAAACTTGGATAGCAGAGAGTTTTAGTGAGATAGAATTCTCCAAGCTTGTTTGGCTAGCAACGCTTGATTGAATGCTTGGAGATCTCTGAAGCCTAAACCTCCATACTCCTTTTTGAGACATAGCTTTTCTCATTTTAGCCAATGGATTTTCTTTTTAGACTCAACTGAATCCCACCAGAAGTCTGATAGAGCTGAGGATAAGCTTGTGCAAGTAGATTTTGGCAATTGGAAACATCCCATTGCATAAATGGGCATAGCTAATGCTACTGCTTTGAGAAGAATCTCTTTACCTCCTTGTGACAGACTTCTAGAGAACCAGGAAGATAGTCTTGCCTTCACCTTTTCATGTATGAAGGCTAACACAGCAACTTTTGATCCACTGAAGCATTCAGGCAAACCAAGATAGACACCTACCCCTCCTTCATTGACAATACCAGACACTTGTTTAATTTGAGATTTTATTGTCTCGGGGACTTTTAAGCCGAAGTAATGCTGATTTTTGTAAACTAATTTGTTGCCCACTCAAGTTTGGTGTTCAATTTAAATTTTTGGTTTTGTTTCGGTTTAATTTCTATTTATAAATAGTGATATACAGACACTATCTCTGTTTTTTATTAGAAAATATTTTAGATTTTTTTCTTGTTTTAAATTATAAGATGTTTTAGATTTTCAATGCAAAATATTTATTAAATGAACAAAAGTTGGTGAAAAACAATGAATTTATTGAATTTTTATTGGCTTAAGGTTGTAGGAAATTGGTTTGAAAGAAAAATATTACACTTAAGGTGACAAAAAAATTGTTTTATTAGTATATGTGAAAACTCTAAAATATCCTATAATAAAAAACAGAAGAAGTATACGATAGTTTGATTTGAATTAAGGTTTTATTGACATATACTTTTAATTTTATGAGTAATTCCTTGAAATAACATTAAAAGAAATTAAAATTCCATAAATACCACACACTCCCAAATGTTCCAAAAATACCACAGACATAAAAATGGAATTTTAAAGGTTTAAAATTTAAAATATTGGATTTGGATTCACTAAATAGAGTTTATGGTTTAGTTTTGAAGTAGGTAGAGTTTGATTTTGGGGTTTTATTAGTATTTAAATTATAAAATTTAAAGCTATTTTAAATTTCTAGTATTTTTGGAAAAATTGTCGTATTTTTGAAATTTTTGGTAGCGTGTGGTATTTTTGGAATAATCTTAGTTTTTGTGCTATTTTTGGGAATCCCCCGAACCTAGTAACTTTCGCTAGTACCATATTCATACACTAGGAAATGATCCACTAAGCTATCAAAGGAAAAGCATAAATCGAACTATATCAAATTATCCGAATTAAACACAACATCTATAAAAAAAAAAATAGAACAAAAATACATAAGAACAAGAAACTTAATGTAAAGAAGGTTCTTCTAGGCGAATATAGTCATACATGAGACCATTAATACCATTGAAAGCTTCAACATTGGCTATAGCTTGTGTCAAGAACAAAGTATTGTCTCCTTCAAAAAGCTTCTCACTTGGTACATCAACATTATAAAGCCTATAGATTCCATGTATACCATGTCTTGCAATTGTATTATCATGTCCAATTTCACCTGTTGTAAAAAGTAGATTTTGTTGACTTTCAATGTCTTCATCATTCATCCTCACTTGTAATTCAGCTCTACTTGCTGTTGCTAGCGCGATTCGGATTTTGTATATACTGTTTTTCTGCACTTTTTCGATTTTGAATTTGATCTTCCATGTTGTTTTTTGATATGTGTCTTCTCCTATTTTCCTATAAATGTGAGATTTTTTCATAATTTTAGTATCTATTTTAGAGTTTGATGAGGTTTATAAGTGTTAGGACTATTATTTACAATAAAAAAAAAA
>OVBE01012227.1:0-13557 GCA_900406425.1 Iberis pinnata
TATATATATATATAAAGCATAAAATATTTAAATAGATACTTTATGTAGACTATTTATTTTTATATTTAGAAATATAATATACTAAATACTATATTTTTCTAAAATATACAATTAATATGATATAATTTTATTTCAATATTTAATATCTTGATTTTTACCTAACAAATATTGTATTTTTAATGAAATATACATCATAAGTAATGGTCTAAAAATCATTTGGAGAAACTTTCTTAATATCTCAGCTTAACCTTTATGTGTATGACCATGTGTAACAAATTTTTTCAATACTATTATATAGTTTTTTATATTATATGTAAAATTAGACTTATAAAATAAAAATTAATTATGCGCGGGTTATTAACTAGTTAGTCTATAAAACTCTCTTTTCTCATGAACTTTTAAAGGATTTTGGGCGTTCAAATTGTAACTATTATTGAATTTTATCGCACCATATGTTTATGAAATGGAAAATTTCCCAAAAATATCGCAACTATATTATAGCTGCAAAAAATAAACAACCTATCTTGGCTCTCGTGATAATATACGAAGAAATAACCGAAGTTGATAGGTTAGGCATGATAAACTCAACCGCTAGGTTTACAACACAAGATCACCAAAAAATATTGGTTTATTTGTATTTGGGATTCTATGGTATAAAATGCTAATTTTTAAAACAGGGGATAAGACTTGCAGAAAAATATGAGTGGAAGTTTTGGAACTTCCATTAGTATTTTTTAAAAGTACTTGCTTAAAATCAACTTACATCCCATTAGTCATTCTTTATCCTGAAGTGCTAAATTTATTTTCTTCACTAGCTTTGAGTACTTTACTTTTTAGCAGAGAACAATTTGACAAGATAAATAGTACTCCGTCTGTTTCGAATTACTTGTCGTTTTAAAATTTTACACACAAATTAAGAAATCTCTATTTTCTATAAAAACACCATTAAATATTCTAAATCAACCAATATTCTAAAACTCCTGCAATTATTCTATTGGTTAAAAAAGTCAATTCCATTTAATTTCTGCATTGAAAACCTAAAACCACATATATTTTGAGACGAAAATTTTTCTCCAGAACGACAACTAATTTGAAACGGAGAGAGTATATATGTTGACGAAGGTCAACGTAAACTCATTACCAGTAATGCTCTTTGGTGAAGATGAAGAAGAAAAGATTTGAGTCTCAANCTGCAATTATTCTATTGGTTAAAAAAGTCAATTCCATTTAATTTCTGCATTGAAAACCTAAAACCACATATATTTTGAGACGAAAATTTTTCTCCAGAACGACAACTAATTTGAAACGGAGAGAGTATATATGTTGACGAAGGTGAACGTCTAACTCATTACCAGTAATGCTCTTTGGTGAAGATGAAGAAGAAAAGATTTGAGTCTCAAAACTTGATATCATTTTCCAATATGTATACACACATGTTACAAATATACAAATTGTATATAACTCTAAATCTGTTCATGGAAATTATTTGATCTTGATAAAGCAGCAGGGTTAGCCGAAAGAAGAGTGGAGTTATCTGCTTTGTCGTTGTTATTAAACCCTTTGAACATACCTTCGTTCTTGATTCCTAAGGTTGTCCATATCGAGCTCTTTGCTGCTTCCTTAGGATCGTCTATTCTCAACGTTTTTGGGACCAGAACACACCCTTTCCCCTGTTTCTGCTCTGTCTCCTTCTCCTTTCTTGTAGGCGCTGATAGCATTGGGACGGTCCAGTAAGGGTAACACGGCATTGGATACCGTGGAGGCGGGAAAAAACCTGGAGGGGGCATTGCCGGATTCCATGTGTAAGGCCATGGAACACCTGGGATGCAAGCATAACCGTTCATGTTATTATTGTTGTTCATTTGTGGTTCAACAACTCTACAACTTTGTGTTCTTGGTTCATCCACTGAGTGATTGTTACAGGTAGTCACTGAAGATCCGCTTGAGCAATCATCTCCATTCTCTACCCGGGCCATAAGCCGCCCGTTTCTAGCTCCATTTAAGAGTTTCTGGTCCCCTTGTAGCTGTTGTTGAGCTTCTGGGCCAAAACTAAGTACACGTGTGCTTGCCTGTAAGTCTGAATCAAGCCTTGCAGCCTCAAGAGCCTCGGAAATGGTGATGTGACGATAATGAGAGGAGGAGGTTTTGTTCTTGCGGCGACCTGCACCCACAGGCACATTCCTCATGGTACCTCCAGCTGTCCAGTATCTCTGACAGGCCTTGCAGAAATGGCGAGGCTGGTTTATATTGTAGTTGTTGTAGTAACAGAACTTGGTGTCCATGCTTTTGCATCTCGGACATGGAAGAATTTTGGTTGGTTTCTTCAGGGTTTTACCGTCCTGAGGCGAGTCGTTGCTCTCTTCTTCTTCTCCAATTTTGGGTTTGGAGTCATGCGAATTTTTTGGACTGTTGGTAATCCTCTTTGATATCTCTGGAGCTACCTGAAAGAGGCAATAAACTCTTTAATTTACAACACTTTCAATGAATAAATAGAGTTTTGATGAGGAAGAATCTTCAAGATCAAAACCTAGAATCTTTATTAGTAAAGGACCAATGGCTAAAACAACACAGGAACTTCGTTCATGAAACTCGACACATAAATTATAGATACGCAATCATCAAAATAACTCAAGAGAGTTTTAAATTCTGTTCCAAAAGTCTTCGATAAGATAAGTTCGAAACAGAGTACTAGAGAATCTGCGATTGAGGTTTTTTAGATTTAGAACATTTGCGGATTCAGTCACTGAAAACTACCTTTACTAGCATTCAATTCAATTGGAAATCACTATTTACATTTCCGATTACACAGAAAATCACTTTAGTTGATCCAATCAGTACCTTATCTGCTGATTTAACTTCTCGTCCATCTCCGTCGCTCCACTCCATCATCTCCACCGTCGAATCAAAAACCGCCGGAAAAGGAATATTCATCCCGAAGAGCTTGATGGCTGGATCTCTATTCATCATCATCATATTTTTTTCCTCTCTCGATTAAGCTTAGTTGCAGTCTCTGTTTTTGTTGGAGAAGAAATAAATAATTTGGATATGATTTGGAGAGAAATGTTGAGACTAGGGATTTAGATCCGCTTAAAAGCGAAAGGGGTAACACGTCAGCATCATTATTCGATTCTCAGCCACAAGTTTTTGTGGCCTCTGATATTTCCTTTTTGGCTCATTAATACGGGGTCCGGTTATCCATTTTTATTTCTAATAAATAATAATAATAATAATAATAATATAAAGTGAAATGCGAGCAAATTATAACTCATTATACTATAACTCAAATTTTAACATGTGTCAAACATTTTTAAAAATTATAATATTATGTTCTTATTTTTTATATATAATAAAGTATAAAATTATAAAGTTAAATATGAAAAAAAAATTAATAACTAAAGTATCAATAAGAAAAACATCGGTAAAAAATTACAAGATTTTTAAAAAAAATCAAATTTAACTTGGATAATGATAAAAAAGTTTGTCAAATATTCTTAGGAATTTTAGTTTTTTTTTCAAATATTTTTTCTATCATACAATATAAGATCTTAATAATTTAATATGTTAATATAAAATTATATAATTAATTATAATATACAAAAAAGGAAAACATAATTAAAAATGTCAAAAATAAAAATGACTATCTATTTATATTAAAAAATACATAATATACGGAAGAATAAATATTTTGATTATAAAATTAATAGTTTGTATTATTATAATATATATAATTAAATTTATTTCAAAACTCGTGTTTCATTATTGGTAATATGTATTTGAAAGCAATAACTAAAAATATACAACATTAATTCATATTATCTAGAAAACTGTAGATACTTTTATGAAAACTTTAAAAAATTTGTTATCACTTGAGATTCTATATATTTCTTTTGATGTAAATAGATAGTCATTTTTAATATTTTTTTAACTATGTGTTTTTTATATATTATAATTATTTTTTATATAATTTTACATTAATATATTAAACTATTAAGATTTTCCATTTTATTATACATAAAAATTTTGAAAAGAAAACTAAAATTCTTTAGAATATTTGACAATTTGAATTGATCTTTTTAAATATTTTACTTTCTAACTGATTTTTCCTTTGATACTTTACTTATTAGTTTTCTTTTTTTCGTATTTTAACTTTTTTAATTTTCTATTTTATAATATATGAAAAATAAAAATAAAATATGATAATTTTTTAAAATGTTTAACACGTGTCATACTCTGAATTAAGCTTGACATGTGTCGAAATCTGGTAAATTATAATTTTGACACATTCCGATTTATATTATAAAATAATAATATTAATATTAATATTAATGACTTACATAGATAGGTCAACTCGTTATCAAGAAAATGAATGACAAAGACTAGTGATTTCTATTGCACACTAAAAAAGCGTGTTTAACCTAAGATCTTCCCAAATGGAAGGCTCTGTAAGAAAATTTTTATTCGCAAATAATTTAACTTTATGTTACTAACGCGATTAAAAAATGATTATTTCACGGCTGAAATACAAAATGGTAATACAACTAGAACTCCAGAAGTTAGATTCATTCATCAAACAACCTTAAGCACATGTAGTAGGTGACGAGGAAGAAGACGATGAAGCTAAGAAAATCAAACCAGATCTACAAGCTGATGAAAATTAGAAGCGAGCTAAGAACCTAATTTTTTTGAGTCTAACTAACCCGGTCTTACGCAAAGATATGCACGAGACAACCGCACTTAAAGTTTGGAAAGCTCTAGAACGAGATTATTAGACTAAAACATTGCCAAAACGTAAAGTTCTATAAAGATAAAGCATCAGCTCAAGGTGGAGACTTTTTTCTAAAATTTTAAAAGAATTGGAGTCTAAAAGATCAAAGAATATTCCATGGTGAAATCGAAGAGATTTTTGTCTAAGAAAAATAAAGAGAAGTGCACAACCAGCGGGAATGTGGTGTTTAACGAAGAAGAATTGTTTAAACATACAATAGGGATTTCTAAAAAAGAAAGAATCATAAGTTGTGAAGGGGAAAACTAGAGAAAGAAAATCAAAAGTGACTTTTAGCATAAATCGGATAGAAGGAGCTTTGGGTTCAAAGAAAAATCCTAACAACTCGATTCAAGACACATCTTCAAAAGAAGAGGAAGCATACGGTTCAGAAGAGGGAAGTGTAAACACAGAAGTATCAGAAATCAAAGTTGAACTGGAAATCAGAGATTATATGCGAGATAGAGAAAAAGTCAGAAGGAATATCAAACCACCTTCATGGTTTGAAGATTCAAACTTTGTAGCATATGTTTTAGCTACGGCTGAAGAGATAGACAACGAAGAGTCAAGAACTTTTCAAAAAGCTATGAAAAGTAAAAAAGTCTAAGTTTTGGAAGAAAACAACACAAGAATAGATGAAATCTCTACAAAAGAATCAGATTTGGGTATTGATTGACAAACCAGTTAATGCAAGAAGGTTGTAAGTGGATCTTTAAATTAAAAAAAAGGATAACGAGAGTTGAAAAACAAAGGTACAAAACAATATTGGCTGCCAAATTTTTTTCACAAAAAGAAGGAATTTTTATTTTACACAAAATACAAACAAGTAAAAATTCAGCAGATTTTCTAACTAAGGTATTATCTGAACATAAGTTTGATCTCTGCTACGATATCCTTCAAGTCTGGTAAGGAGAAAAGTGCTTCAGGTAATTCCACCTTTCAAGTCTCAACCTCGCAAAGACATGAAAAAGAAAACATGTTAGTTTTCAGTTAAAGGGAGAAATGAGAAAACTCAAGAAAAAGAGTGATGGAAAATTACCTGAAGAGCCAAGAAAGGCGAGGAAAGATGTTGGAACAGATAGAATCTGCAAAAGGTGAAACAATTAGCAAACGTTCAATAGGGAAACTCAATTCAAAACCAGAGCTACAAAGGGGACAAATGTAGAAGGAACCAAAATCACAGGGAGTTTTAAGCTCTAGGTGGAGCTGCTGTAAAAGTGACTAAGACACTTACCACCAAACTCGAAAGTTAAAAGCGAAATCAAACCGCATGACAAAAGAGATGATACTTGGTATCATAAACCTATGGAGAACTAAAAGATCAAATAAGTAATTCAAAAGAGCTTTATAAAGAAGAAATACTTATTTTTATCAAAGAGAAAAAACCGGTCATGAATCTTCAGCACAAGCAGTCAAATGGTCCATGGAAATCTCATGGAAAAGCATCAGAAACTCAAAGAAGCAGAAGGAAAAACCAACATGAAAGGTAAAAGTTTCACGGGGTAGTGAAACAGGGTAGAAGAATCATATGAAAGGAGAAATGACACTAACCAATACTCAAAATAAACTTCGGGAAAATCTTCAAGACACTGAGTCTCAAAATCATCTTAGGGAAAAGCTGAGACTAAAACCGAGAGCAAAATTATCTTCGGAAAAAGCTACAGCCATGACAAAGGTTTCAGAATTGAATATAAAAAAAGGAAGATGCGACTCAAGCTCAAAGGAAGGATGGTTGAAGATCTTCAAGAAAAAGAAGATAAAGAACCTTACCTTAATGAACGATTTATAATGCCAAAAAGAAGAAACTATCTGGAAAAGAAACCAAGGCGGAGAGCTAGTGAATCAGAGTCACAACAATTGCGGTAAGGAAGAGATATCGAGTGGTCGACAGTCTATTAGCTACTAATGATGCTTTATATCTCTCAATAGTGCGACACAAAGATAAGGGAGAAGATGAAGCCAAAGATTAGGGTTTCTTGACTCAAACTTGCTCATGGGCCAAAAGGGATATACGTCGAATTGAGTTAAAAACTCGGTTACACAACTACTGGTTGGCCATGAAGTCATCTGTCCAACAGCTTGCTCAGTGGTGAGCATGTTAGGTGAAGGTCTCCAAAGAAATAATTCTGGTTTTTTGACCTTTTCAACCAAAAGTTTGATAGCGTTGGGTCCTAATGGAATGTTATTGACAAAGTCTTCACGATCAGTTGAAATAATATGTCCCTCAGCTATGATAGCGTCTTCTTTAGCACCAGGAGACCAATCAATCAAGAAACATCTTGGTTGTACTTCTTTGTTCACACTCTACAAAATATTATTGATAAGAAGTCGGTGATATCATATTAGAAGTATTTATGTATACCAGTTACTTACTTTATGTGCTGAGGTTTCACCTATTTCAGGTTCTTGTCTCTGTAACATGAATAACATAACCCATTATATCTATTTTTAACATAATTTAATGAATTCACCAAAAATCTAACCTGGTGGTTCTTCATCCTCTCAATTGTGCTTTCTAATTCGTATACCTTCTTCTGCAAACCAAGTTGACTCTCTTGCATCTCCTCCATGCACTTGTTCGTAACTTGAAAAAAGCTAGCTTCGTCGCACTCATCCCTCTACCCATTGTCCTTAACCGACCTGGTTTGTCAGGTCCTAAAACCTGAGAAAGAAGATCTTCTCTTGGATTTGTTGACGAATCATTATCTAGTGTATCCACCTTAGATGCCTTTTTCTGGAACAACATAAATCCACAACTTAAAGTATTACATAATAACTTTAAACCAATGTTCATAAACACTATCAATAACTTACAATATTTTCATCTGCATTTGTATTCACCGGTGTACCATCCTTTTTTGTTCGTAACTTAACCCATACTTTAAGCCTCGAAATCTTTGATGGTTATGGGGATGGCTTTTTTGTGCAAAAAATTTAGCCAAATCATGAAATAAATTAACATAATATCAAACTGTTAAACATAGTAAACTTACCATATCTTCAGCAAGTCTAACCATTCCTTTACGGCTACATGTGTGAGGTATCTGGTCTCGTCTTTTTTCCTTGTATTGATCACTCAGAACCTAAAGGAATATGAATCTTAGTAATCAAGACAGCCTGAACAAGATTAAAGTGAATACCTTAAAGTCGTGGCTTGTTTTGAGTTTGACAAATTTACGCCATTCAGCCGGATTTATATTTTTTGGTCTTATGTTCATCCTCTCTTGGTTGGTCTCAACATTTCTGACCTTGGATACTAGGCGTGGTTTTGATGATCTCCATAAGCATCCCATCTGCCTAATCACTGCATTCCTCTGATACTCGTCATCAAGTTCAAACTGTGCCTGAATTTACTTACAAAGAAGGAAGAACATTAATATACAGCACCGTCAATGTTATCATTATATGAAAGTGTATAAAGGTCACCTAAACAGATTTCCATAGAACTGTTTTGACTTCCTCGGTGAGTTTCCTCCAATAAGACATTATGACAGGAACGTGCTCCCGAACCAAGGGACCTATATAGGATGACAACTTAACTGATCCGGGACCACAAGGTTGTCCCATTTCAGTGAAGTCAACCTTTATCCTAGCATTGGGATCCTTTGCAATGTCTTTCATCTTTGTCGGTCCATGTTGTCTCTTACGCGTTGGTTTAGCTAGGCCATCTGCTTCTCATGTGCATTTTCACCCAAATCATTTCTCTATGTATTTTCACCCTCATCATTATCCATCTCATCTTCTGCAATTTCATCCTCCAACTCTTGTCCTGGAGTTTCTTCAAACTGTTGTTGTTCTTCAATTTCATCCGCACCCTCGTCATTTCTCTGTGTATTTTCAACCTCATCAAGTTGTTGTGTTTCTTTAACCAACAAAGGCTCCACAGTGTCAGTTATATCAATGACTTCCTCTACTCTCTGCTTCTTTGTCTTTCTTCCATTCTTCCTTTTTTGTTCCATCTCAACTCACTCACCTGCAAATTTAATAAGAAAACTAGTTAGATCATTCACAAACACATAAACAAACTGATCACCTTAACAACACATATAAATATGAATACATAGTAAGCTATATTTCATTCATTTCACACATAAATGCCGGCACAATCAGTTCGAGCATTTTGCCCATCATCATCTAAGTCTTCGACACCCATGTCAACTTCTAATGGAAGTGGCCCAACAATGTCTACATTTGCATCTTCAACATCATTCCCACTGTATCTTCTTGAAGGACATCTTAGAACAATATGCCAAGTAGATAAATCATCTTCTCTTGAATAATATACTTGCTTGGCATGAGAGATTAATATGTATGGATCCTTCGCAAAGGATGTCTGATTCTGGTTTAGGTTAATCAGTGTGAAACCATCGACTGTCTTAACACCATTACCAGTAACTGCCCACTGACAACAGAACAGAGGAACGTAAAAGACGTTGTAGTCCAACATAATAATCTCTGTGATTCTGCCGTAGTATGATACCAAATCAACCATTGATGTTGCCTCATACCAAACCCCACTATTCTGACTTCGCCTTTGAACGGAGGTAGTTTGAAACTAGTGCCCATTCACTACATAACTAGTGTAAGTCCTGGCAGTACTACGAGGACCATATGCCAACCACCTAAGTGTTTTTTCGTGTTCTTCTGAATTAATAGGTATCTAATACACAGAAAAATGCCAGTATGCAAGGCAATTAGAACTTGTATAATCTGATATATAATTAAAATAAGTTAGAACTTTCCTGTTCTTTTAACCAATTTGTAAATTGCTGAGTATGCATACTCCATAACGTTGTCACATCACGTCTACATCTTGAATTAAAGTATGTGGAACACCCTTCTTCTCTTCACCAGTGTGAGTATTAACCTTCCATCGGGAAGCCTTATATTTTGGACAATTGTCGAGCTTCGCAAAGTTCTTTCTGAATAGACATCAGTCATTGACGCAAGCATGAATCTTTTCATAACCATATCAAAAGTCTTCAGAAATTTCTTAGCTTCATATAATGATGAGTGCAACAAATTATCATCCGGTAACATGCTTGTCAAAGTCTAAATCAGCTTGCTGAAGCATCTGTTTGACCACCCATTTTTTGTATTAATTCTGAACAATGAAACAATAGCTGAGATCTTGCTATGGTTGACACAACTACGATATAGTGGAGTTTCAGCATCTGATAGCTTCTTAAGGAACTCATCTTCTTTCTTGTCATCAACTTCAGCAGACTCATCCATTATAACCAACTCTTCATCTGTGTATTGAGCAGCTTGATATAACTCAACTATTTCTTTGTTACATTGTGTTACTTTGTTTCGACCTTCGGCCTCTAATATAGAATCACCATGAATAAACCAATCTTTTCTATGCTTGTAAGTCTCATCCATTCCTCTGGTTACCAGATGATGAACTACATCATTGTGACAATGTCGATCCATATTACGACAGTCGATGCACATGCATATAATCATGTCACTTTCTCCTGAGGCCAAAGATGCTGCCTCTACAAAAGCCTAGGCACCATCCTCATATGCAGGATCAACCCTTCAGTGTATAAAAAAGAAAGTTTAGGAGCATATACAACATATAGAAGATATACAACATTTAAAATTAAACTCCATACCTGCTAAGATATACCCAATCCTTTGCCATTGTCACCATTGTATGTCCTTACTTGAATTCAGACAATTCAAGTAAACCAAAAACAAGACACCACGCAAAGGTATTCAATCAAAACTAGAAAATCACGAAACTATAACAAGGAATGACAATCAGTCACAATACTCACAGTCTCTGTACAGAGCTTCAAAATTTATTTGTTTCGCTAGGTCCACGAATCTACAGAGCTTCAATATGTACAATTGACATTGAAATCAGAATTATGTGGCACAAATGGAACGAAATGTAAGTTGAAAGTGAAATCAGAGCTTCACAATCACTTGCATAGCCCCATATTGAACATCCTAACATGAGAAGAAGAAGAGAGTGAAGGACATGCAAAGAACCCTAATGGTGGCCGTCGTTGTTGCGAAATCGGAAAAGGATAAAATTTTATTTTTTGTTTTGATTTTAAGTGTAATATGAAATATTACTGTAGCGCCTTATTAATTTTTATTTCCCATCTTATAGATTTACATTCATGACATTTTTAAAATGATCTGATAAGTAATCAACCCTTAGACCCTAGATCAAAGCCCCAAACCACAAACCCTTATACAATAAACACAAACCCCAAACCCTTAAACCTTTTGAGACTAAATAAAAAACATAAATCAAAAACCACCGGAAACTAAACACTAAGAAAAAATCCCTAAACTCTATACTCTAATCCAATATATGTTAAGGTAAATGTTTTAAGTTTTTTAAATTGTCATGTTGTAGTTACTTTTTTGAACGTAGTAAATACAAAAAAAAATTTGAGTACATAAAATCACTAAATCAAAACCCCAAACCCTTAGACACTAAATCAAAACCCCAAATCCCAAACCCTTAGACAATAAATTAAAACCCCAAACCCCAAACCCTTCAACACTAACTCAAATCCTCATACCACAAACCCCAAACCCTTACACACTAAATCAAAACCCAAACCCCAAACCCTTAGACACTAAATTAAAACCTCAAACCCTTATACACTAAATCAAAACCCTAAACCCCAAACTCCAAACCCTAAACCCCAAACTCCAAACCCTTAGACACTAAATCAAAACCCCAAACCACAAACCCCAAACCCTTAAACACTAAATCAAATCCTCAAACCACAAACCCCAAACCCTTACACACTGAATGAAAACCTCAAACCCCAAAACACTATATTATAATCCTATACATTAAAGGTTAATGTTTTATGTTTTTGAAATTGTCATGTTGTAATTACTTTAATGTTACACATATCTTGCTTACATTCTTTAAAATATCATAATGTTTTAAATTAAATAAACATAAATATTGTCATATTTATTTTAATTTTAAATAGAGGAATACACACAATATATGAAATAAAATCGGCATATATAAAATATATGAAATAAAATTCGGAAAATTATAAAATTTTAAAAATGTTTCACATTTTCAAAAAATTAACATCTCTCACATTCTTTTAATTTATTGAATGTTTATTTTAAAATTAAAAAAATTTACATCTTTTTATTAATTTAAAATTTTGGATTATATAAAATATGCAAATTAAAATTCTAAAAATCATAGAAAATTTTAATAAATTTATTTAAATTAGAAATAAATTTATTTAGCAATGTTCAATGAGTAAAAAGAAGACAATCAATATGAAAGTATAGACAATTTGTTCATTTAAATATTGAATTGAAATATAGTAATAAACCATGAATCATTAATCCAATATCAAGTTAATACATTACTGATTTCAGCATGATACTAGATCATGTTAAGAAAAGAAGAAAATACAAATTTCACTTCCTAACTTGTGGATATTGAAACATCACTCACAAATAAAATACAAATTTCACTTCCACTCCACAATCATATATATAGAGTTCTTCAACCGAATACTCCAAAATACAAGTACCAACAGGTCCAAGGGAAGACATGTCTTACATAGATGTTCACCTTCTTTAGAGAATTTGACTTGATCTTCAATAGGACTTGTTAGCACCCAGATTTTGGAGCATTTGCATCTCAGAATATCTTCACCAAACCACTGCATTGACTTAATCACAATTAAGAGACCAATTAATCACTTGAAACATATACTAGTTTATTAGCTTAATTCCTCATTTACTACAAGAAACACTAAACAGACATTCCTACAAGTCAAGTGAAACAACTTCTTTTTGTAACTTATCTTTTTTGATCCCTCAATGGCCTAATCAGTTATCCATTCTTTTTGTAACTTATTTGTTTTTTCGTATTCATCCAGAGTCATTTCCTATCCAAACACACAAAAGCCAATACACAATCAATATGAATAATAACAATATGAATTAAGTTTTGATTTACTAGAGAGAAACCTAGTCTTTTTGTAATTCTTAATAACCATTTTGTTCTCCTACAGATAGAACAATCTCTAGAGGAAACGGTGCAAATGATGACCTATATTCGTGCTCTGCTCCTGCGATATCTGCTTGAATCCCTGTAATACCATTTCACCCAACTTGAAACCAATTGAAATGGTGACAAAGTTCTCATTGTTTTCAAACATGTAGCCAAATTGTAAGAGAAAGGTGGTACCATATCTAACGCATAAGCTCCAATAAAGTGAAAGCCAAAATACCTCTTTAGAACAACCTCTTCCTAAGCCAAAGAGTTATAGATGATCTTTTGATCAGGGTCTTAATAGAGTTACGCTCTGATACAACTTCATGATGTTGCTCCAAAGAAGATGATGCCTCTACCCTAGCAATCTAAAACCCAATCCAATATCTAAAACGTTAAACTTTAATAAATACAGAAGACCTAAACTTTTTGTACCTCAGCTTCCATGTGAAGAGCAAACCATTTTCCCTTCTTTCCTCCATGATTTTATGAATTCGACTTTCAAAGCAGACTGCAAAGAAATCGAGTATCAAAACCGTATACCAAGAAATGATGCTAAGCATACCTTTTAGACTCTCTCATCTTCTCTGTAAGCTCCTCGTGTTAATTTACGGAATTGAATCCAAGACTTGATTGATTCGATTGGCTAGAGGAGTTCGATGAGATCTATGAGAGATGAGATTTGTGAGACATGCATATGACACCAGCTAAGATTGAGATGATATTTGAAGGATCGATATATGAGGGATCCTCGATTGAAGGTAATTGGAAGAAAAGAAAAGGAGAT
>OVBE01012228.1:0-13555 GCA_900406425.1 Iberis pinnata
TATATATATATAACTTTCCATTAGTTTATGGAAAAATGCCGAATAATACAAAGAAGAGTTTAGGAAACTAAATTATACATAGTAGAAACCTTTTGAAGCAAGAAATTAGAAGTACAAGTAGTTAATTAGATTGTGTTAATTGAGACTGGAACCGTAATATTCAAACCATGTGTGGAGGTAGGACGGTTGAGTAGGAAACGTGGATGATGAAGAAATGAAGGTTTGATTGAGGTGTGATGAAGTCGATGTGAGAGCTCTGTCCATACCCGCTAATTTAGCTTTCATAATCCGATGAATTTCAGCAATGATACAATTAATCGTTTTAGCTGATGAGTTGTGCATTCTGTTGTTTCTCTCTCGCCAAAAGTGATATAATCCTGCTTGATACACTAGCTTTGTTATTGTATTGAGCTTCTTGTGTTAAATTGGAGTGGCAAAATAATATATTCCACATGTCTGTTGAGAAGGTGCAATCAAATAAAAGGTGATCCGTTGTTTCAGGGACAGTTGAGCATAGTATACAGGAGTTTGGGACTTGTAGTCCCCAAGCCAATAACTTTTCTCGAGTTGGTAGTCTGTCCCAAAATAAAATCCATGTGAAGAAGGCATGTTTTGGAATTCGTTTTTTAATCCAAACGGCTTTTGCCCAGGAAACACGAGGGAGGGGCTGACGTATTGCTTATGCATTTTTTGATGAAGAGAAGGGACTTGGTTTGGCTGCCTATAGAAAGCGATCCGGTGATTCCGATAATGAGGAAGGCAAAGCAAGAGGTAGGCTGGTTCGAAGCAGCAATAAGACCCTATTTCTTCCTCTAGTTAAGTTCCATCGTCCATTGTTGATTCCTTGAGAGATTATGCATTAGAAGTGATACCAGATATTCGAGGACCTAAGAGTCTTGTATTAATGGACCAAAATTATTCCAAGAGTCATGTCAGAATTGAGCCTGCATCCCTGAACCGATTACACACTTAAGAAAAGATCCCGCTAACATCCGGAGGGACATTAACTTTCTCCAAATCCAACTCCCCCTTCTTTTGAAACTGTCTTCCCAGAATATTTTGTCTTTGATCAGATTATGTTTTACCCAGGATACCCAAATAGAACCGCTCTTTGCAAAGAGAAGCCAAATAAGCTTTAGGCTATAGACTTTGCCTGCATCTTCTAGACTTGGTAACCCTAGACCACCTTCAAGCTTAGGAGAAAAAATTGTGGATCAAGCTACTTTTGCTCCCCCAATTGAGTTTGGAACCCCTTTCCAAAGGAATGATGTGCATTGTTTATCTCTTTGATACATGCCTTGGGAAGTGGAAATACAAAGGCCCAAAATCTGGCAATACTGAACAGCATCGAGCTTATTAGTTGGATCCTGACTGCAAATGAGATCTTCATCGCTGGCCATGAGTTAATTTTGTTACTGATTTTGTCAAGGAGGGGTTGATAATCTGCCTTCCTTAGCTTGTGTGGGAGTAAAGGCAATCCGAGGTACCGAACTGGAACCACACTCAGCGTAAGTCCAAATCTCCCTGCAATATCAACCAATTGAGATTGGTTATTCCCATTTAAGAACACTTTCGATTTGCTTAAATTTAAGTTAAGACCAGATCCTTCATAATATCGGGTTAAAATAGTTAGTAATACACTCAAAGAGTTTGAAGATCCATCAAAGAATATTAATAGATCGTCAGCGAAGCTTAGGTGTGTCACTAGAGGATTTCGACATTCCGGATGAGGATGGAAGGTTTGATTAAGTGTAGCTCGATCAAGTTCCTTGGCCAAGATGTCCATTGCTAATACAAAGAGCGAATAGGAGATAGGATCTCCTTGCTGAAGACCTTTGGCTCCCGGGAAATAACCAACTAGCTCTCCATTCAATGCAATAGAAAACAAAGTCGAAGTTATGCACTCTTTGATCCAACATATAAATTTGGAAGGGAGATTGAAGGCCGTGAGAATATTAATTACAAACTCCCAATTGACGTTATCGTAAGCTTTCATCAGGTCGATTTGGAGACATCCCCCCAGTGACTGGAGAAGCTTTATTAAAACTAGCTACTAACTTAGTGGCCAGCAATACATTCTCGCATAGAAGTCTTCCTTTTACAAATCCCACCTGGTTGGATTGAACTGCTTGAGGGAGGAATAGATTGAGTCTTGCAGAGATTATTCTTGATATCACCTTGTAGATTGTACTACAACATGATATTGGCCGGAATTCTGACAAATTCTCTGTCCCATGGACTTTTAGAATGAGAGTAATGACTGTTGCGTTTGATTGCTTCAAATGGGAATCAGAGTTGAAGAAGTCAAGGACTGCTATACGCACAGTATTCCCAACAATGTCCCAACAAGATGTGAAAAATTCTGAGGTGAATCCGTCCGGTCCCGACGCTTTATTCTTTGGTAGCGAGAAGACCTCTTTCTTGATTTCATCAATTGTTGGAATTTGTTGAAGCATATCAGCTAGATTTGAATCACAGCAGAAAGGGTGAAGATCTTGAATATGTGATACATAGAATGGGTTTATCTCTTCCTTTATTGAGCTCAGGAGAGACTTATAATAGTCTACCACCATATGTTTAATTTGAGAAGAATTGAAAGTTCTCCTGCCTTGCAAATCTCTAAGAGAAAATATTGCATTCTTTGATACATTTTGTTTGATTGCCCTGAGAAAAATCCGGTGTTGGCATCTCCATCTTTTAGCCACCTAATACGAGATTTTTGCTTGAGAAATGATTCTTCGGCATTAGAGAATTTCAACCACTCAACCCTTAGATTATTTTCAATCTCAAAAGCTTATGGAGAGGGAGAGGATAGTAGCTATCTCTGAGCGGTTTCCAAATTTTCAAAAGCTGCCCTAAATATTAACTGTATGTTGCTGAAGCTAGATTTGTTCAACGACCTGCATAAAAATTTAGTAGACTTTAATTTGTTATATAAAGTTCCCATTGGAGTTCTAGAGAAGGTCTGAGCATCCCAAATAGCCTTAAGAGAGAGTTTGAAAGTCTCAGATAAAAGGATAAAAGAGAAGAAGGTGAAACGAGAATGTCTTCTCTCTTCTTCGATGAATAATGAGACTAGGCATGGGGAGTTATCTGATGATCCGGTAGCATCAAAGGTAGAAACGGATGATGGAAAAGTGGATAATCAATTATCATTAACCAGAGCTCGATCTAGTTTTCTAGCGATGAGAGCAATAGAGCTGTTGTTAGACCAAGTTAGGTGACAACCTCTCATGGTGAGATCAAATAAATTGTATCTATTAAGGAAATCTTGAAATTTCTTCAACTGAAATGAGAATCTTGTTCTGTGGCTTGAATAAACTTCTTCAACTGATAAGAGCTGGTTGAAATCTCCAATGAGAATCCAAGGAGAGTTCATCAGAAGAAACGATAATGAAAGATTGTTGATGTCATACCAAAAGGGTCTCCTATCAATGACTCTATTGTGAGCACAAACGAATGATATTGTAATATGAGTGTTGGAGGATGGGTTGAAGATTCCACACAACATCAATTGGTCTGTTTTCTTATAAGTTACAACCGATAGGGAAGGATGCCATATAACCATTATTCTTCCAAGGGGAGTTGTGTCTGAATGGTTTGAGTCGAATTTCCAGCTTGGAAAGACTTGTGTAATAACTTCACTAACATTTTCAAGATTCAAATGAGTTTCCAAAAGCCCTCCAATGAGGGGACGAGAGCTATTAAGCCAACGTTTAACTGCTTGCTGTCTTGATTTCCCGTTTAACCCTCTTATATTCCAAGCAAATATATTCATATATACAACAAAAGGTGGTAGAGTTTGTAGCTCTAAATGCGGGGGAGAGTGGATGATCCCTCAGGGACCCTATCCCTAGATGAAAAACCTGAAGCACCAGAAGAACCAATGTCATATGTGAGGGGAGGGATTTCTGATGATCCATTGCAGAGTGTAATAAACTGATCCCTAATACTCCTTCTAGCTTTCTTTCTTTGCTTAGCTGTTAAATGACTAAATGCAGGGTCATCTTGAAGAGCTGTTTTCAGCCTCAAAACTTCCTGAGCCGTGGATATTAGTTTCTCTTCTGACTCGAACTGAGAGGAAGTTACCGGTTTGGCTGGTTGTGAAGGACCATCAACCCGAGAAATTTTAGGAGCTGACCGACGTACTACCTGAATCCAAGATCAAGCAGAATCTTTTCTTGATTGAGTATTCTGTACAGATTTTGTACCTTGATCTGCTACTCCATCCTTTGACGGTAAGCTCACAGTACCCAGATCTTTATTTAAAACGAGTTCGTTAGAAGAAGATGGATCCTTTGGTGATGTGGTGATTATGATATCTTCCTGTGAAAAAACTGGCTTGATTAAAGGACATCTAAGTTGGAGGTGACCAAACTCGCCACAACTGTCACACTGGGGTGGTAACTGAGGGTATTCCACCAGAACAATGACAGAGTTACCAAGTTTGTCATTAACCTTTACTGCATAAGGTCTTTTTTTGAGGAGATTAACTCTGACCTTAATCTTTGACACTCCATTAGAAACGGTGGGAGTTTCGACTTTTTTGTATGAATTGGTATACCTACTCCTGAGGCGATAGAGCTTAGACCTTCTATGGAATGGAGCTGTTGAGGGATATTTTTGAAGATTACCCATATAGGAGCCGTCTTGAGTTTGGTCTGTGATAAGTATGCAGATGGAGACCAAGGAGTAACTGAGAAAGAACAATTACTAGATTGCCAAAATCCTACTTCTAGAGCCCAAGAGCGGATTTCAATTGATGGAATAAAAATGAGACAAATAAAGGGGGAATATTTTTTGACTGTTATTCTCCCTTTGCCACCCCAAATTGGATTGAGATTGGTGTAAATTTTTGCAGGTGAGGGTGGGGTTCCGTGAAAATGAACTATGATGAAATCCTTCCACAAATGATTAGAGCTAAGATCGGGATATGTTGGAGCAGCAACAACAACTAAACCATCTTCAAGTTCTTCTGGTTCTCCAATTTTTGAGAGATTTTGAAGTGAAGATTTGAGTCTATCTGCCCATAGATCTGATTTAGGATGAGTGATTGGAGGAGATTTAGCCGAAGAGGAACCTTTAGTGTGAGAAGGAAGTGGAGCTGAAGCCTCAGCTTCAAAATCGAGATGAAACAGAGACATCGAAGACGGTGAAGTGGACTGATGGTGCTCATTTCGGGACAAAAAGAGAAGATCATGTGGGACAGGTTGGGGACGGAGAGGAGGGTCAGACAGGGAAGAAGCCATCGGAAACAGAAATGAAGAGGAGGGGGGGGGGGGGAAGAAGAAGCTTNAGCTTCTCGCCGGCGAGCGTGAGGCACCGCCGACGATGTCAGAGCTGAATCGAGGACGAAATTTTCTCTCTGACACAAACAACTCTATTTGACGTCCTTTTAGTTTTTTTAAAAAACTTTCCATTAGTTTATGGCAAAATGCCGAATCCATGCCAAATATATTAAGTGACACATATATACAATTGCTCATGAAACTATATATATATTCACTTATTGAAACAAAATTTGCCTGTTAAAGAAAATAGTTAAATTAAAGAATTAAACATAATAATGTAATATGTAAATTCCTACACACAAAAAATGTTGTCCCTATAAAATCGCAAGCAAAGCAATGCTATAAGGAAAAGCAATGAATCCTGCAAAGGCTGCGTTTGCTGCAACCAAATTGACAGCCTCAGTGCCATGGACATTGTCCCAGTAAACATAATGTCTTCGAAAATCACAAACCGGTTTATTAGCCGCACATAGTTCTTGTCCCGGTTCTATTGTACAACAACTTTTATCTGTCACTATATAACCTACAAAATTTTGTAATATATGTTGTATTATTAGATTATATTGCAACAGAACTAAAAAAAGTAGCTTTTGTGTAACAGAAACTGTTTTTGCCAGAAAACAAAAAGTGGCATATAGATTAGCATGATTTTAGAATATAGATTTAAATTATAATATAGATTTAAAATAAAAACGAGCAAATAATATAATAATTTTTTAAAAATAAAACTAACCATACATGTTTAATTATCTAACCACATCTAACATATACTAACTATCGATATATCAATTTGCGATTTCAAAATTTTCAAATATTAAAATAGTAATCACACTAAACTCGAGTATTAAATAGTAAACACATCAAATTGGGGTAGTAAAATGAGAACTAAAACAATATGAGTATTTTTCTAACAAATTTTATAAATATGAGTATTTATCTGCATTTTCCCTTTTCAAATACTCATAAAATTATCTTACAGAAGACATTTTTTTTTAATAACTTTCATAATTTCTTAAGGAAGCTATTAGAGAATACGTTATGAAAATTTTCTTTCTAAAATTAGAAACATTTTCGAAAAGATTTTCATACAATTGAATTAGTAAACTGTTTAAGAAATATTCATCATGTTTTCTCTGAATTTGAAAGAGTGTCATTTTAACTTTTTTTTTAACTTTTTTACATAGATTAAAAAATTTATGTTTTCAATAAAAAATAACATTAAGTATTATAAATCAACTAATAAAAAAGTACTGCAATTATTCTATTTCAGAAAAGTCAAACTCGTGCAATTTGTGCATTAAAAACCTAAAATCACGCTTTTTTGTAACAGAAAAATGATTGGCTAAAATCGGAGGAAGTATCTTTATAAATGCCTTTTCGATTTTTTATTGTGTTTTTGGGAAACTAAGTGGATATTTTCTTTACAAAATAAACTAATAATAAGTTAATTTGAGCATTACTATATGTTTATAAATGTAGTTCAGTATATATATTAATATTTACCTAAAGCAGCATATGCAATAGGAGTTTGGGTGGAGAAGATATCAACATATGTGAACTTAGCTTTGGCGAAGTTTATGTTGAAATCTCTTACAAGAGCTTTAAGGTTATTGTTGAAAGGTTTAATTGCTTTGTTCACTTCGGCTGCGCAGCCTTTACCACCACCGTGGGAGGCGATCATCCGCGGGGTGCACCCGAGTTTACTAACCCCAAAAAGTGCCACCTTCCTTGCTCCGAGAACATACATTGACTATAAAAAAAGATATCGACAAATTGATCAAGTTTAAATCTACAACGTTTATGAACAAAGTATATAGAACTATATCCAATTCAAAGCTTCATTTTTCAGTTTAGGCAAAATTAAAAATAATGTTAATAAAATTCACTAAAATGTTTGTAAGAAATA
Source organism: Iberis pinnata (assembly GCA_900406425.1). NCBI lineage: Eukaryota > Viridiplantae > Streptophyta > Magnoliopsida > Brassicales > Brassicaceae > Iberis > Iberis pinnata. Next base: position 7,198 of record OVBE01012228.1, read on the forward strand.
TCTCACCTTGAAGGTTGAGACGAATCTTTAATAATGTATAAAGGTATGAGTCTATTTACTTATTGTCAACGGTTTGATTTGAAACTCATATCCTAACATATCATAAATGAACTGAAAGAGTTTTTATCCGAAACTGGTATGCCCGATATCATACTGGGATTACATAATCTTGATTGAATACTAAATCTAGACTCTGATTAGCCCCTGTTGATAGTAAGATTTTTTAGTATTAAACTATTTCAATTCCTAATGCGCTATTGATATTACTCGGCTTTATTGTCTTATAGTGGGTATTTATACTTGCTAATTGGCATTAAAACGAATGTTTTCCTTGTAGTTTTGGCATTTTTTCAGGTTTCTAAATGTTCGGGTCGTTCAAGAGCAAAAGAATGGATTTTAGGAAATTTCAGCATAAAACAGTTAAGTTTGAATACAATGGGATCGATCCAGCAAGAGAAGGATCGATCTAGCCATTTTCGGAGAAGAGATCGATCGATCCCTCAGACCGCAACTTCTACAAAAAATCAAATCGATCGATCTGCATCAAGATCGAGCTAAAATCAAGAAGAGGTCGATCGATCTACAGATGAGATCGATCGATCCCTAGCCACTAACATAATTAAAGTTTTTTTTCCAAAATGATGAATTTCCCTCAAGACCTATCAAGTTTTCCTTATTGGCTTTATTTTATTTTCTTTTTTTAGAACTATAAAAACCTTAGGCTTAGGTTTATTTTCTTTAGACGCATACTTTTACAGAGAGACGAATCTCATCCTTGTATTTGGAGAAGAATTATGAACTCTTATATTTTAATTTATTGTTTTGGTTTTTGAATGCTTTCTTCAATTATGCTATTGCTTAGCTATGTCTGAATAGTTCTATAGTTAGGTTTTAGGGTTTCCCAGGAAAACCAGGTTTGTTAGTTAGGGTTTAACATAATTGATTGATATTTGTTTGATTCTTAGAATAGATTTGTTCTCAATGCATGAATTAGAGTAGCTAACTAATTCATTGATTTTAGATTACTAAACGCAAAGAGATTTGGTTTAGGGATATGATCTAATCTAGATGAGTAGATGTTCCTGCTTAGTGAGAGTGTTTTCTTGAATATCTATGAACAATTGAATTTGAACTTAATGCTTGATTGAATTATAAGACATGCGAGAGTTTATATTTGATGATTCAAACATAGGGATTAAAACTCTAAGAGGAGATTAATCTCGTTATGTCTTTCATGTTGAAAAATATTTTCAATATTAAATCATGCATGTTAACCTGAGCTTCAAATCGGAATACTTGTGGAATTCCCTAACGCCTTATGCTTTCTTTGATTGCTTTACAATCGTTTTAATTGCCGCTATTTAATTTACAGTCACTAGAAAAACAAACAACCTCTTTAGGACCGTCTTAGCTAGAATCGACGTTGAACTGAAAGTCGTACTATCTGGTCCTTGTGGAATTCGTTCCTATACTATACTACTTAGATTTGTTCTTTGGAGTGTAGATTTAGGAATAAAATTATGAGCCTATCAACTATCATAGTCATTGCATCACAATAGGTATCAATCCAAATCAGGATAATCAACGCACTAAAACTTACAATAATTTCATTTAGTCTAAGCCAAACAAGATAATTGGGTTAAATCTGACTTCCTAATCATGCATTAAACAAAGATAAAGAAAATTCAACTAAAAAGTTAAATATAGTAAAAGTCAACAACAATTAAGAAAAATTCAATTAAAATTGGAAATGTAAATCAATAATAATTGTAAAATGTATCTGAAGCTTTAAACAACCCAAGTGACTGGCCAAGATTGGAATACATGATTGATAATATCATTCATAAGCTTTCCAGCTTCACTGAAGGCCGGTGTATCTACGTTTCTTCTCCGGCCAACAAAAGCGCTCAAGCCATTGCAGGGAGTGTGGTGAAGGACGGACGTATCCAATCATACATCGCACGATTTGCACGAGCATGGCTAGAGAGTGTCTTAGTCTCTGAAGCACCTGTTTCTTCCTCAACCTGAGATCTCTTATCTTTAGCTTTATTTTCTGGTTAAAACTCCTCTATTTCTTGTTAGTTAAAACTCTGTCTTTGGTTAATTGTCGACGAAAAAAAAAGCAAGAAGAAATTCTAAACAAATGGGAAAAGGCAATTGACTCTGACAATCAATTGATATTCTGTGATGCTAATACTCACATTCCAGAGCTAATCCTTGGTCTAGAATTCTCTTAATTAGACTAATCTACACTCGTGGCATTAATCCGTTTCTTAATCATGCAACTAAAAAAATCTCTTGGATAATTGCATAATCTAGAGGCAATAAGATCTAATTCATGATAAACCACTAAACTAACTAAGAATAGTCTCTTGGATAGTATCATTTAGCAAACAATAATTGGTTCATTAATTTCATCGAACACCTTTCGAGCACAATTCATCCTATAGTCTAAACTTGAGTGATCAAGTCAAATCTAGCATTAAGCACACTTACTGAATGAAGATCTAAGCTAATCAACTCCTACACATCATATTCAATCATCTAATCACCATAATCTATCTAACTCATTTGCTTAGAAATGAACTACTTACTAATCATAGATAATACACAAGTTCTAATGATGAAAATGTGTAGAATCATAATTAGAAACTGAAAATAGAAGAAGATTAACAACCAAAACAAAGATCAAACTCAAATTAAGCAAGATTCAAAATGATTACAAAGTATTCTCAAGAGAAAAGAGATAAGGTAAAATCAAGCATAAACTTAAAAATTAGGTTTCTAAAAGCTAGCTCTTAAAAGTCTTGGGTTAACCCAAAACACATGGGTTAACCCATAATAGAGTTTGGGTAAAAATCACTTGGTCAACACTTTTTGAACTCTTCTTTGACTCGGTCCCGACCAAGATACCTGGTATGAGTCCTCGGTATGGTTCGTTCCTTCCTTGTACCGGGTGATCTAGCCAGTACATGCCTCTCGATATGGGGTTACTGGGTTAAGCGCTCCGGAAAGTTCACCCAGTACGTGCTCCCATCGGTTGCAAATTGTGCTTTCCAGCCGGTACAGTTAGCTGGTATGGATGTACCGGGATGAGTGTATCGGCTAAGGAAAGCCGATACAATCTACTCTTTGGCTGCATCGGGTATTCCAGCCGGTACGTCCTAGCCGGTACAGTCATTCCGGACTAGGCATATCGGCTCTCTGGTCGGCGTACTCCTTCATTGTTTGGTATTGGGTACAGATCTCGGTACATACATGCCGGTAAAACTCCATCTTGATCATTGGACTCCCTTTTTCTATAATATTCTTGTCTTTGAACTAAAACTCGACTCCGCACACCTAAATCACCTGAAACATGCTAATATATGCAAAATGCAACCTATCTAAATCTAGATGCAAGCTAAAAACTCAAAATGCAATGAAAATAGATGTCAAAGGGCTTCAAAAGCAAATATATCACTTATCAACCATATTGATCGATGTATAATCATTACGATGAGAGACGTAGGAGACATACATAATAGATTTGTTTCCTAAGACTTAACCTAACTTTTTTTTTTCCCGTCAATATATTGTATTAGATTAAGAGAAATACAGACCCAAAAAGGGTAGAATAAATTCCACCAGGGGGAAAGTACAGATCCATATTGGATAGATGCTCTCAGAAAGAGAGAAGCTAATAATTCCTAAAAGGAAAATAAAAAGTCTCGAAGGACCAAGTCTTGAAGGACCATGGAAACTAGAAAAGAGAACTTTTCTAGACCCAAAAAAACCCAAATTAACCCGATCTATCGGAATGAAACCAAAACGGGGAGGATTTACATTTATTGTATCCTTATAGATCTAAATTATCCCACCTAATAACAATAATATGACGACTAACAAAACCAAAAAACTGAAAATTACAACTAAAAACCAAACATAAATAAAAAAATTAAAAAGCAATATGTGACTTCGAGTAAGGCTACGTGGCCAACTCTTGATCACATACTCCAACTGCTCCATGAGAGAATACTCTGGCCCAATAATCGTAACAACCAAACCGGGAAAATCGATGTGCAGCGTCAACATCACCAACATCCGATTTAGAAAGTTGGAAACCGGCAAAGAGTTACGAGCTCGGAGATGCCAACTGCTACGCCGTGAAAGATGGATACTGAAGAACGAGTCAGGGCCATCAGCAACAGCGAACCACCGACCACCTGAACCGGTTGAAGACCATGAACCAAGAGCATCAACATGTAGAGACGAGGGAGCTTCAAAAGGCAACGACCGGGATCCAAGACGTCGGGGATCCAGTAGCCGCTTCACCGCCGCTCCATTGTCATCACGGAACCACCATGGATCGCTATAGACGGAGATAGAGACGAAGGTGAGAGTGATAACGAGGAAAGCCGAGATCCGGAATGAAGAGTGAAAAGTCCAGTGAAGGGAGAACCGATGAAATAAAAAAGAGAAGAGAGTATTTACAGTCGCCGCCGGCGCCGGCAAAGAGCCAGCCCCCGGCGGGAGAGACGACATAATTCGACGGTAGACTCTCAAGGGGAAAGACGAGACTTAGAGAGAGAAAGCTTATTTGTTTGGCTAATCTAATTTTTGCATATAAGACTTAACCTAACTAAGTTGACAATTATACAGAGGTAGACATACTAACAAACAAAATAAACATTAGTATTATTAGAATGAAAACTCTATGGTTGGAGAAATACCCACATGTCAAAAATGTAGCAACACAAGAGAATACTAGTGAAGCTTTGAGAACTATGACCATCAGCCACACCAATTCACCAGAAAATGTCAGAGAGACATTGAGCTCAAAATCTCATCGTTGTGCACCTTCCCACCACATGGACATTAGCATCATAGGCTCGAAACAACCAACTTGAAACCATCGAAACTCATTGTATTCACGCTCGTAGGGGCTAGGGCGGTGGGGGTGGGGAGAGGGGAGGGTGAATAAAAACTACATATCTGCATCGATTTGCCACATCTGAAGTCCATCGAAGTCTAACCAATTAACAGCAAGAGTGGTGCATGTAGGTGGCGAGAAAACCAGACTACCAAGAAGAAACCAGATTCATACAGAAGGACTAGGAGAGGGGAGTTATGAGACAATGGACCGGAAAAGAAGACAATTCTCGACAAATGAGACCAAAACTCAAATGAGAAATTGAAAAAGAAAGTACAAAAAGCAATATAAAAACAACATTTACAATCGCACGCCGGTACAAGAACGGTCGTCAACGACAAAAAAGCACTAAAAGATAGTGACGGTCCTAAAAATATATTAAAACTAAATATATTTTGGATGATATTTACCATAGAAGTAATATTATGGAATATACACCTTGGTTCATAAAATAATTACAAAACATAATATTTATTCATTTTAACTTTTTCATAAGAAAAATTATGTATAATATTCTGAATTGTATAAATATAGTAAACTTTTTTTTTTTTATCATATCTTTACTTTTATTTGATATTAATAAATTATCAATGTTTGTCTACACAAATAAATAAAATCTTTTATAATGTATTAAAAATAATATGTTGTAATTTGGGATAAAATATTGATAAAGTGGTTAAAAATCCATCTTTACCTCTATTTCATCGAAGTTTGATTTCATGTAATGGAAAAAGGTTTGTCGATTTAGTTGTAACAAAAAAAATTATTATATAATTATTCCAGAAAATATGTTAAAAATGGAAAATTTATATGTTTTGAAAAAAAATTTGAAACAAATATTAAAAGAGAAACTAAAACAAAGTTAAAAAAATTAACGATGGAGATAAGCCAAATTTTACAATTTTAAGGAGTTCAAACACTTTAAAATGCAACATATTTAACATTAACATAATTATATAGAAATAAATTTTAAAAATTATCCCTAGGTCAACTGACCTAGTGTCACAAATCGTGGGTCTGCCCTCGCTAGAGGATATGTTATTATCAAAACTTAAAAAGAAAGATCACAAAGTATAGAAGGGTATATATATATATATTTTTCACAAATATTACATTATATGGAATTAGTCCAATGAATAGATAAACAATTTTTATTAAAGATAAAAAATCTAGAAAATTAAATATTTATCCATATACCTAAACACAACTATAAAATATCCTTCAACTATTCATGTAACTAAACAAATCTACAATTATATATAAAGAAAATCTTTTTAAAAAATCTACTAATCAACATCTAAGAAAGTTTCTTAATTAATTAATTAATTAGTTAAAATGGAAATTTAATTTAAAATAAAATAGGTATATGACTCAATATTATTTAATTTTTCATATATATATATATATATATATATAAATATATTTACTATCATATATTAAAAGTAT
>OVBE01012229.1:0-13555 GCA_900406425.1 Iberis pinnata
CGTAATAACCTCGGTTTTGGTCAAAGGGGGTTGACTGGAAACGGGGTGTTACAACAAATGCCCATTTTGGACTTGAAATATAGAAAATCAGCACTCCCAAGCAATTTTGTGAAGACATCAGCAAGTTGCGTCTTGGTATGAACATGTGTAGTAGCTATGATCCCACTTTGTATTGCATCTCTTACCAAATGAAAATAGAATTCCACATGTTTTGTGCACTCATGGAAGACCGGGTTGACAGATATGTGTATCACTGCTTGACTATCACACATCAATTGTATCGGGTCACTAGTACTAACACCAAGAGTGAAGTAGTATGCCTTGTCCCGGATTTCCTTTGAGATACCGGACAACCCGAATTGTGGCTTCCCAATGAGCAGCCTTGGGACGCTGCATAAACTACGTAAGAATATGTATGGCGCAAGATATATCATGTCGTGTCACCTCAAGATAAATGAGATGTCCAACAAGACGCCTATAGCGCGAAGGTTCTGGAAAATTGTGACTTGTGCCAGTGAGAGACGATGGTTTTGTTCCATCGGTGTTAAACTCGGCTTAGATGCTAAAATTCCCGCCTCTGTTATTATGGCCAATACATACTTCCTTTGAAATAAATAAATCCCAATCGGACTTCTAGCCAGTTCTATGCCCAACAAATAATTATAGAGACCCAAGTCCTTCATTTTGAAACATGTGTGAAGGTATTTATTCAATGTCTGTATAAGAGCGGTGGAGCTACCTGTGATGAGTAGGTCGTCAACGTTCACAAGGACATGGAGATGATCGGTATCGCGATAACATGTGAACAATAAGTAATGAGAACAACATTGGGTGAAACCGTATTTGATCAAAGCCGAGGTTAATTTGGTGAACCGACACCGCAGAGCCTGACGCAAGCCATAAAGAGACTTGTCTAATCGACACACTTGTGTTGGGTCATTGGTTTTGAAACCTGGCGGTACTTTCATATACACCTCTTTGTGTAGATCTCCATATGGGAACGCATTGTGGACGTCCATTTGATGGACTTCCCAATTCTTGGCTGTCGAAACCTCTAAAACCAACCGAATTGTTGTCATCTTAACAACCAGAGAAAATTTCTCAGCTAAATCTTCACTAGCAATTTTTTTGTTTCCCAATACAACTAAACGTGCTTTGTACCGTTCAATAGTTCCATCAGATCGATATTTGATCGTGTAAACCCATTTTCATACAATAGATTTCTTACCCAGAGGTAAGCGCTCAATAGTCCAAGTCTGGTTTGCATTAAGCTCTTCAATCTCTGTTCGCATAACATTACGAAAATTCACATCTTGTAGAGCATGCGAGTAATGTCTAGGAATAACCTAATTTGATATGGCGTGAAGAAATGCGCGATGATTGGCAGAGAAGCGCGTGGAGTCGAGGCTTTGATGTAGTGGATACAGAGTTGGTAGAGTGTTGGGCGGTAAAGTGCCCGAGACTGTATGAAGAACATAACATGAGAGCCTCGACGGAGCTTTGCAATCTCTATTATCGCGACGAACCTATTCCATTATGTATATTACAACAGCAGGTGTGGAGTTATCGATAGTAGCAGGAAATAATGCAGCTGGGCTAGGTGAGTCACCCAAAATATTCATGATCAGCAATAGGAGCAGGTGGTTAGACCCAAACGGTTGTTGTTGGATAAGCAAATAAATAATCATCTTGAAAAGTATAAGAAGATGACGCAGTGATGAAAATGGAGCAGAAGACGTGGCCGAGAGTGAAGCGAACGCAATATACAAGTTATTATGGCCAATACAAACTTCTGGGAAATGAATCTCTTGAATGCTTAGCTCGAATAAAAAAACTTGGACACCAATATTCCTAAAAAATACAAGCCTTGGCGTTGTTCAACCGCTCCAATCAGCATCTTGGTAATTCGGTCCTGAAGAATGCATAACGCATCAGTAGTCTGAAAAACACAAGCCCGATCACGAGCTAACTGAGAAACCGAAATCAAGTGGCATTGAAGCCTATAAAAGAAAAATACACATTCTGCAGTGTAAGTTGTGTACCCAATTGTATCGTACCAGCCTGTGTAGACAAAGTGTGATGACCGAATTGAATCAAAACAAGATACATAGCAGACAATGTATCAAGTGCGGAAAGAGTAACAGTCATATGATTGGTTGCACCTATATCAAAAATCCAGGAGGTGGAGAGGATCTTATCGGTCAAAGTATTAGAAGATACCGAATCACGTTGATTAAAAAGAGTAAAAGAGTCTGCCACTGTTGATCATTGAGTCCACTAAGCTTAATATGGTTTATTGTTGTAAGAGCAACATAGGCAGTAGGAGAAGTGATAGCTTGCATCGCATTAGCTCGAGCAGGTTCAAGAGCACGTCCACGGTTGTGAGGCTGCAAAAGAGTTAACGGGACAAGAGGACCCAGTCTTATTACGTGATCGATCAAGCCACCATTCGGGATATCCAATCTTTCGGAAACAGTTCTAAGTAAGGTGTCCGGTTTTTCTATAGTTAGCACAAACAATCTTGTTGCAGTTAGTCAGATCAAAACAAGGGCGAGGAATTGTCTGAACAGCTAGAATCGTTTCTGAATATGATTCCAGAGATCACACGCAATTTTGTGATGATATAGATATGTCAAAAGCTTCTCATCAATAGTGAGTTTCAACCATGAGATCACCATTGCACTGTTGGCCGACCAATCCTCTAAATCATCATCACCATCCGCTGGTTTTGGGATAGTTCCATCAACAAACCCGAACTTTTTCCGAGCCTTCAAATCAAACTGTATGTTATAAGCCTATTCATCGTAGTTGGAAGCTCGTAATAGTGGTTGGCAGATTATGCTGTTGGGATTTTCACCAGAAGACAGATCATAGGAATCAATTGTGCGCCGAGTCCTTGTGATTGGGACGGAAGGATGAGGACCAACATTATCACCCATTGTTAAGAAAGAAAAAGAAATAGAGATGATGATAGAGAAGACGAAGAAGAAGATCCGAAACTCTGCAGGTTTGATGTTTGTCTCACAAACTCTGCTCGGATACCATAATAGTATAAAAGGTTTCTCTGCTACTATGGAGAGAAACCTTTTTCTACTGATACATGGACCATAGGATTAAACTCCTTGAGTGAATCACAACAAATCTCGGCTACAATTTTGCCTACATAAGCATTTTCATCCAGAAGAATCATCTACGGAGTGGATACCGATCACACCAGACGGCTCCTCATAATGATTCTTCTGGATGAAAATGCTTATGTAGGCAAAATTGTAGCCGAGATTTGTTGTGATTCACTCAAGGAGTTTAATCATATGGTCCATGTATCAGTAGCAAAAGGTTTCTCTCCATAATAACAGAGAAACCTCTTATACTATTATGGTATCCGAGCAGAGTTTGTGATACAAACATCAAACCTGCAGAGTTTCGGATCTTATTCTTCGTCTTCTCTATCATCATCTCTGTTTCTTTTTCTTTCTTAACAATGGGTGACAATGTTGGTCCTCATCCTTTCGTTCCAATCACAAGGACTCGACGCACAATTGATTCCTATGATCTATCTTCTGGCGAAAATCCCAACAGCATAATCTCCCAACCACTGTTATGAGCTTCCAACTACGATGAATAGGCTTATAACATACAATTGGATTTGAAGGCTCGGAAAAAGTTCGGGTTTGTTGATGGCACTATCCTGAAGCCACCGGATGGTGATGATGATTTAGAGGATTGGTCGGCCAACAATGCAATGGTGATATCATGGTTGAAACTCACTGTTGATTAGAAGCTTTGGACATCTCTATCTCATCACAAAATCGTGTGTGATCTCTGGAATCATATTCAGAAACGATTCTAGCTGTTCAGACAATTCCTCGCCCTTGTTTTGATCCGAGTAACTGCAACAAGATTGTTTGTGCTAACTGCAGAAAAACTGGACACCTTACTGAGAACTGTTTCCGAAAGATTGGATATCCCGAATGGTGGCTTGATCGATCACGTAATAAGACTGGGTCCTCTCGTCCCTTTAACTCTTTTGCAGCCTCACAACCGTGGACGTGCTCTTGAACCTACTCGAGCTAATACGATGCTAGCTGTCACTTCTCCTACGGCCTCTATTGCTCTTACAACAATAAACCGTATTAAGCTCAGTGGACTCAGTGATCAACAGTGGCAGACTCTTTTACTCTTTTGAATCAACGTGATTTGGTATCTTCTAATACTTTGACCGATAAGATCCTCTCCACCTCCTGGATTTTTGATATAGGTGCAACCAATCATATGACTGTTACTCTTTCTGCACTTGATACATTGTCTGCTATTATCTTGTTTTGATTCAATTGCCTAACGGTCATCACACTTTGTTAACACAGGCTGGTACGGCACAATTGGGTACACAACTTACACTACATAATGTGTATTTTGTTGATGGGCTTCAATGCCACTTGATTTTGGTTTCTCAGTTAGCTCGTGATCGGGCTTGTGTTTTTCAGATTATCGATGTGTTATGCATTCTTCAGGACGGAATTACCAGGACGCTGATTGGAGCGGCTGAACAACGCCAAGGCTTGTATTTTTTAGGAATATTGGTGTCCAAGTGTTTGTATTCAAGCTAAGCATTCAAGAGATTCTTTTCCTAGAAGTTTGTATTGGCCATAATAACTTGTAAATTGCGTTCGCTTCACTCCCGGCAACATCTTCTGCTCCATTTTCATCACTGCATCATCTTCTTATGCTTTTCAAGATGATTATTTATTTCTTTATCCAACAAAAACAGTTTGTGTCTAACCACCTGCTCCTATTGCTGAGCATGAATATTTTGTGTGACTCACCTAGCCCAGCTGCATTATTTTCTGCTTTTATCGATAACTCCACACCTGCTGTTGTAATATACACGATGGAATAGGTTCGTCGAAATAATAGAGACCACAAAGTTCCGTCGAGGCTCTCTGATTATGTTCTTTATATAGTCTCGGGCACTTTACCGCCCAACACTCTACCAAATCTGTATCCACTACATCAAAGCCTCGACTCCACGTGCTTCTCTGCCAATCATCGCGTCTTTCTTCACGCCATATCAAATTAGGTTATTCCTAAACATTACTCGCATGCTGTCCAAGATGTGAATTGTCGTAATGCTATGCGAACAGAGATTGAAGCGCTTAATGCAAACCAGGCCTGGACTATGCGCTTACCTCCGGGTAAGAAATCTATTGTATGAAAATGGGTTTACACGATCAAATATCGATCTGATGGAACTATTGAACGGTACAAAGCACGTTTACCTGTATTGGGCAACAAAAAAATAGCTAGTGAAGATTTTGCTGAGACATTTTCTCTGGTTGTTAAGATGACAACAATTCGGTTGGTTTTAGAGGTTTCGACAGCCAAGAATTGGGAAGTCCATCAAATGGACGTCCACAATGCGTTCCCAGATGGAGATCTACACAAAGAGGTGTATATGAAAGTACCGCCGGGTTTCAAAACCAATGACCCGACACAAGTGTGTCGATTAGACAAGTCTCTTTATGGCTTGCGTCAGGCTCCCCGGTGTTGGTTCGCCAAATTGACCTCAGCTTTGACCAAATACGGTTTCACCCAATCTCGTTTTGATTACTCATTGTTCACATGTTATCGTGATACCGATCATCTCCACGTCCTTGTGTACGTTGACGACCTACTCATCACAGGTAGCTCCACCGCTCTTATACAGATATCAAGAATTACCTTCACACATCTTTCAAAATGAAGGACTTGGGTCTCTATAAATATTTCTTAGGCATAGAACTGGCTAGAAGTCCGATTTGGATTTATTTATGTCGAAGGAAGTATGTATTGGACATAATAACAGAGGCAGGATTTTTAGCATCTAAGTCGAGTTTAACACCGATGGAACAGAACCATCGTCTCTCACTGGTCACAAGTCACAAATTTCTAGAACCTTCGCGCTATAGGCGTCTTGTTGGACGTCTCATTTATCTTGCGGTGACACGACATGATATATCTTGCACCATACATGTTCGTACGCAGTTTATGCAGCGTCCCAAGGCTGCTCATTGGGAAGCCACAATTTGGGTTGTCTAGTATCTCAAAGGAAATCCGGGACAAGGCATACTACTTCACTCTTGGTGTTAGTACAAGTGACCCGATACAATTGATGTGTGATAGTCAAGTAGTGATACACATATCTGCCAACCCGGTCTTCCATGAGTGCACAAAACATGTGGAATTCAATTTTCATTTGGTAAGAGATGAAATACAATGTGGGATCTAAGTTACTACACATGTTCATACCAAGACGCAACTTGCTGATGTCTTCACAAAATCGTTTGGGAGTGCTGAATTTCTATATTTCAAGTCCAAAATATGCATTTGTGATCTCCATGCTCCATCTTGAGAAGGGGGGGGGGAGGTGTGAATGTATATTGTCATTAAGGGTAGATTAGACTTCTTACTTATGTATTCCGTTAGGTATAATCTTTGTATAAATACAGATAATTGACAACTAAATAAAACAGAGAAACTTTTTATACTATTTTGGTTTCACATATGATATGTCAACACTTGGTGTTGAGGAGTTTTTCCACAAGTTTCATGTTGTGGTCATGGGTTACAGTTCACGTGTTACTAAGGTACAGATTTGTATTATTTCCTTTTTATTAGCCGTTCTAATTGCTTGTTTCTTTGGTTGCATCGCTTAATAAATCATGTCTATTTTCAAAAATGTAGGGAGCTAACGAAGCGTGTTGCATTTTATACGGTCAATTGTAGAGGCTCATGTGGTGAAATATTTGTCGACCTAAAGAATTATATAAGTACGAAAAGGTAGTTAGTTCGACAGTTGTATATAACATGCTTTTTCTGTTGGCATATATTATGTTAGTTCTTTAATATATAACTTTTCTATTGTAAATATTGTAAGACGGTAAAACTCGGATTGAGGAAATACGATAGAAAACAATTAAAAGCACGATAAAATAGAAGCGGAGTCGAGATATGATCTCTTTCCTGAATTCTAAAAATTGTCCGAAGTGTGACGGTTTATGCGATTCAAGAATCCCAGGATACAACCGCTTATGAAACCGAATAGCTACACTCGATTTTGGAGTCTACGAACTTACAGTTCTACGATGTAATCTCGGGAAGACGTACGTGAGAGAGAGAGGAATCGAGAAAATTCCGTGAGAGATTTTTGTGTGTGGAAAAAGTGTGTTGTTGAATGAGAGGAAGTCGGAATAAGTAGTGGAGCCGAGCTTGGAGAGCAAGCGAAGAGGTTGAAGATCGCGCAGAACAGTTACGGACTCGGTCAAACATGCGACCTGGAGAGAAATAAAATCGAATCAAAATTATTTTCGGTTTTGGTTATGGTTCGATTGAATTAAAAAAAATTGAACCAACGATAGATTATAATTTGGGCCAAAAAATCCATAGAAAAATCCATATAAATTTTCTCCAAAAAAAATATATCTTGATGGACTTGGACTTGGATTGGGACTGTGACATTCCCAAAAACCCAACGACCCGCGACCCGCGCATGCGCCATTCCGAGTCGATCGGTCGGTGGTGCCGGCGTGCGCGTGTGGGTGGCCCATCTCTCTTCAATACACCATAGTGTACCTAACTCAATTGAACTTAAACATACATTCTCCCACTTATATACTAGTGAGAAAAAAATTTTCCAAGCAATGTGGGATGTTGCATTAAGTTAACACCAAGTCAACATTTTTCATGTTTGAGTTGCTCTCTTTTCACCTATATTTCTCATTCAAATTACACTCAAATTTGACAAATGAATATTCAAAATTATAGTGCTTGTTACAAGGATTCCGATTCAGTCATAATCCGGTCATTCCGGTGAACGTCTTCACCGGAAAGATCATCAAAACATTGGTAATAATCATTTTAAATTTTAGGTTCCAACAATCCCCCACATGAATAGAAATTACACTAAAACATATGACGACTAAACTAGACTCAACATACTGTTTCTAACTAGATACACTTAAATAACTAGACAGAAGGATTTTTCGAGATTACATGCGAAAATACGATGTGTCTGAGTAGGTAGAGTTTTTCAGCTTTGAACCGCTCATTGTTAATATATGTCGGTTTTACTCGACCAGGAGGTGAACATGATGTCTTGAACCACCTGAGTTTTGATGTAAATGGAGACAACAACTATAACCCAGCTTCATTTCTCGTAGACCTAAGTTCTCTATTATGTTTATTTTGGCATTGAACATGCCTGGTTTTTCATGAGTGAACTTGGAGATTATAACCTCACCTTCATTCTCCTAGAACCGGCCTCATTTCGCACTCACAATGTGGTATTCCATTAGCTCTTTTCGGAAGTATCTTGTTGTACTTCACTATTACAAGCTATGGAATCATTAAAAGCTTAATGCTTTTTCCTTATCATATACAGATTTTCACTGTTTATCATCTTAGGGTATGGGTAGAAACATAAGTTTCACAGTGCTTTATCATATTCATAATGATTTAGTTCTCCCTTTGAACCCATTTCCTGAGATCTCCAGTCACTTAGGTGAGGTATCCATCAAACTTCCTCTTTAAATAGTAGGATTTAAACCCATTCCTCTTAATGATTTGACCACTTGATCTCGTGACAGGCCTTTAGTAAACGGACCCGCTAGGTTGTCTACTGATTTGATGTAGTCGAATGTGATTACACCGTTTGAGATCAAATGTCTAATGGTTTTATGTTGCCATCTTATATGACGATATTTGCCATTATATATGGTATTCAGTGTCCGAGCTATAGCCGATTGACTATAAAAATGTACATGTAATGCTGGCATTGGTTTATCCCACATCGGTATATCTTCCAGAAAATTTTGAAGCCATTCTTCTTCCTCGACAGCTTTTTCTAAAGCTATAAATTCTGATTCCATGGACGATCTGGCTAACAGAGTTTGTCCGGAAGATTTCCAGGACACTGTTGCACCAGCATGTGTAAAGATACATCCACTCATGGATTTTTATTTTTTAGAGTCAGAAATCCAGTTTGCGTCACTGTATCCTTCTAAAACTGTTGGTTCTTTACCATAATGAAAACCATAATTTTTATGTAATGTAAATAGCACAACAGTCTAGTTATGGCTTTCCAGTATTTATGTCCTGGATTACTGGTGTAGCGACTAAGTACATTTACCGCGTGCGCTAAATCGGGTCTTGTACAATTTTTTAAGTATATTAGACTGCCGATCACCCTTGCATATTCCAGATTTGACACTGCTTCACCAGAATTTTTAGTTAAGTGAAGTTGAGCATCCACTGAAGTTTTTTCGGTTCCACTTGACTAGTTTTTGAAGCTCTCAAGTATCGTTTCGGTATAATGAGCTTGAGACAATATGATTCCGTCAGAGTTTATAATGATTTTAATCCCTAGAATAACATATGCTAATCTCATGTATTTCATGTCAAATATTCCTTGAAGCATGTTTATTTGATTGATTATGTCTTTATTATTTCCAATAATAAGCATATCGTCCACGTACAAACATAACAAAATATATTCATCTGATGTATTTTTGAAATAGATGCACTTGTCACATTCAATAATGTTGAAGCCATTTGACATCACGACATTGTCAAACTTTTCATGCCATTGTTTTGGTGCTTGTTTAAGCCCATATAACGACTTTACAAGTCGACAAACTTTGTTTTCTTATCGAAGAATAACAAACCCTTCTGGGTTTTTAATGTATATTTCCTCTTCTAATTCACCATTTAAAAAAGAGGTTTTAACATCCATTTGAAATATTTCTAGGGCCTTCAGTGCCGCAATGCTAATCAACATTCTAATTGAGGTTATTCTCGTTACTAGAGAATATTTGTCAAAAAATCCAGACCTTCTTTTTTCCGAAATCCTTGTACAACAAGCCTAGCTTTGTACTTATCTATTGAGCCATCGGTTTTCAATTTTTTTTTGAAAATCCATTTACTTCATTGCGAGAAGTCAGTTATCTCCCATAAATGATTTTGCATAATGGAGTCCATTTCACTATTGACCGCTTCTTTCCAAGAAGCTTTCCAAGAAGGTGCAGCTGGTGTAGACATGGCTTCTGAATAAGTTCTCGGTTCATCCTTAGAGCGAAATACCATCAAGAAATCATCGTCAAAAGATTTTTCCTTACGAGCTCTTTTGCTACGCCTAGGTTCATCTACTTCATCTTCTGCTTCATTTGAAGTTCCAGAAGTGCTTGCCTCATTTACAGAGGAGCTTGCTTCTCTTTGTTCACGTGTCAGCTTTGGATTTTTGTCCTTGCATGGAAATATGTGTTTAAAGAAAGATGCATTCCTTGATTCCACTAAGGTATTTACATGGATATCCGGAATGTCTTATTTATAAACCAAGAATTGGTAAGCAGTATTATTGTGTGCATATCCTATGAAAATACACTCCACAGTTTTTGGTCCAACTGTGACTTCTTCAGAGGAGGTACTGCCACTTTTTCCAGGCACCCCCCACACTTTCAGGTATTTATATGATGGTGTGGTACCTTTCCAAAGTTCATTGGGAGTTTTTCCCATAATTTTGTGCGGTATTTTGTCAAGGATATAATTTGTGGTAAGCAGAGCTTCCCCCCACATGTTCTGGGCTAACCCAAATTCTTGCAACACTGCATTCATCATCTCTTTCAGAGTTCAGTTTTTTCTTTCTGCAACTCCATTAGATTCAGGTGAGTAGAGAGCGGTTGTCTAATGGATAATGCCATGTTCTTGACAAAATGCATTGAAAGGTCCATCATATTTTCCTCCTCTATCACTTATAACCATTTTTTGGTTTTATTTAGTTAAGTTTCAACTTCTCGTTTATAGTCTTTGAATTTCTCCAAAACTTCGTATTTGCTATGTAATAAATATACATAATAATACTTCGTGTGATCATCTATAAATGTCACAAAGTACGTTTTGCCACTTCTAGTTCGTAGATATTTTAACTTACACAAATTTGTGTGTATTAAACTCAGAGATTTAGTAGTTCTTTCGACTTTGGGTGAGGGTGTTTTTGTGAGTTTGGCTTGTACGCACACTTCCCATTTTTCTTTGCTTGTTTTAAAGTTTGGTATCAGATTCATGTTCATCTATCTTTGAATTGATTAATAGTTCATATGTCCTAATCATTCATGCCAAATATTAAAAGACTCAAGCAAATTAGCAACGGAATTGTTATTAGTGTTGGAAACATTTTCGGTTCCATTAGAAGCCGAAGCACCATTTTAATAACTACCTTTTTCATTACGGAGAACTAGCTCAACACACATTTTGATCAGATCTCCCTTAACATAACCCCTACCCAGATAAACCCCATATTTCCTGAGAATCAGCTTGTCAGACTCAAAGTTGATGGTAAATCCAGCCTTGTTCATCTTAGTCCCAGAAATCAGATTTTTCCTCAAGTCGGGCACATGCTTCACGTTTTGGAGTTTGATTTCCTTTCCGGAAGTAAACTTCAGCACAACAGTTGCACGATCGATAAACTTGGAAAACGCCTTGTTTCCCATGAGTAGTTTTTCTTCAGTCTTGCTTTCTTTTATAGTGATAATGGCTTTTTAAACCTATTGGGTATCAATCACCCATCGCTGTAGTATAGATGAGTTTGTCAATCCATAATGGGAGTGTACTAACAATCTGGAATGCAATGGATGCTTTAAAGTCAAGCTAATGATTAAAGGGGGTTGTTGCTAAAAGGTCCTAAGTGCAAATGAACATAAAAAGCATAAAGACAGAAAGAAGCATAAAACACTTAAATGCAAAACAGAGTAAAAGCAAGAAAGAGTGAAAGGTGCAAGCAATGTAAAGCACTTCCTGAGGACATAGGGTAATTGAATAAGGATCTATCCTGGGTGACCTAAGCACCTAACATACCTCAAACAATGAGCTGACCCCTAGACAATAGCTACATATACAATCAATTCCAATTCCTTGGCATCCAATCTCAAGCAAAGCAATCACAGACTCAACTGCCATCATAGACGGTGACTACCTATCAGGCATTAACAACTACTACTCTAGTCAAAAAGTTTACCAACATCTACTAACAGAGAAGGGGAAACTAATCTCCGAAGCCACTTTGGTCTGGTCACCTTCAATGACTCACCTTCCGGTGTTGAAGTACAATCAGCATTAAGCTAAGGTGGAACAGAAGGGATCTAAAAACAAAAAACTTAGGTACTAAGGAAAACCCAGAACATCAACCTTAGTCTACCCTCATCCTCATGAACTTGGATGACTACTCACTACTCATGGGAGTAGAAGCAGATGAAACAAGAAACATAATCTTAAAGCTAAACATGCATATCTGGGAAAAACATGTGAAGAACAGCAAGAACATAAACCCAGAAATGAAGAATAGCAATGAAACAGTAAACTAAAATAGGAGATTAAAACTTAAAACATAAATCAACAAGAACCAGATATGCAACAATGTAAAGCTAAGCAAGAAAGCTAAAGAAAAACAGAAGATTAACTAAGGACTTGAAAGAAATTTGGTTTTTACACCAAAAACATGAAGAACAAACTAAATAAATGAAAAACATAAGATAAAACCTAAAAAGGAAAGAAAAACTAAGCGCGTGCAAATGGGGTTCAGAGAAAAGCCCTAATTCGCACTAAAGACAAAATGTTAATCATTGTCTTGGATCTTGGGCCTTCATTCAGGTGGTCGGGTCGGAGCGTGTTTGACTTCGAGTTGGTAAGTGTACGGTCGATCCAGGCTGAAGATGCTTGCATGGGATCGATCCAGCTGAGATGCGTCCAAAGTGTGTCTGAGGTTGGGATCAATACCGGCATTGAGTGCCTGAGATCGATCCAGACATAGGTGAGATCGATCTTGCCTGCTTTCTTCTTAGTCCTGCTTCAACTTCGTGCACTTCCTTAGCTTTGTTCGAGACTTCATAAACTTCGTTTAATGAAAGAGAGGGGGATCGATCTTGGTTTGACATAGGATCGATCTGAGGTAAGTTGGGATCGATCCTGCAAGTGCTGAGATCGATCTTGCAAGTGTTGAGATCGATCCTGCATTGTGTTGAGTTGGGATCGATCCTGCCTTGATGCAGAAGTGCTTGAGATTGATCCGGGCATGTGTTGAGATCGATCCTTCCTTGGTTATAAGGTAGAACCAATCCATTCCATGCTGAGTGCTGCTCCATTCAATGTTAAGTGCTTCTTTTTAGAAACTTCGCAAATCCTTCCCGAAAACTCCTGAAAGTCCTGAAAAATCTCCAAAATGCGTGCATATGAAAATTCTAATGCAAAAGTCCTAAAGATCATAAACTTACTAAAATCAACCATAAAGATGATGTATGCACGCTTTAAGATCTCAGAATTGATGCTAATTGGTATGTAAAATCCGTGAAAATTCAGAGTCATCAACTCCCTCAAACTAAATCCTTGCTTGCCCTCAAGAAAGTAATTCAGAAGTCTGGGAGTGAGGTTTGATAGTGGGAACTCAGAACCAAAACATGCTGCAAACANNNNGAGCTAATGTTAATGTCATGGTTACTAGTTCTAGAATGCAATCCTAAGTTCATCCTACTTA
>OVBE01012230.1:0-12801 GCA_900406425.1 Iberis pinnata
TGGCTTGCAGGTGTCGGCAATCTTCGGTCTTATGCCCGGTTCGCTTATGGAATTCGCGGTAGGCTTCTGGGTCTTTGTCAGATGGTGGAGGCTGGTCGGCACATTTTTCGCCATCCGTTATCGCATAAGTGATAGGTCGTTTGTCTCTTGAGTAATGTTGCCTTGGTTCGGGGAGGGGGGGGGGTTTCTTCCTTATCTCGGCTAAATCAAGCGTCGTGGTGATTTTTAGACATCGCAGCATGCTCTTCCTCTATCTTGATGAATTTGTTAGCTCGGTGGAGTTCGTCTTCAAGTGTTTGTGGTGGATTGATGAGCAGATCGTCTTTGAACCTGGATTTAAACCATAACGCCCTTCGTAGAGCGGCGATTGCCCCTTCGTCTTCGCGTTGAACCTGTCAATAAAATCCTTCAACGTTTCATCTTCGCGTTGAGATAGGGGTCCATAGGTCGGTTATTGATGCTCTCTTTGCGATGTACATGGAATAGTGCTTGACGAACACAGTGGAGAGCTGTTGAAAGGTGTCGATGGTCCCGGGTTCTAGGCGGGAGAACCACTCCAAAGCTGGACCTGACAGATTTTCGACAAACAGTTGACACAAACCTGCATCTCGTTCTTCGGGTGAGAACAGTGCCCGTGCCATTGCAATGGTGAAAGCTGTGAGATACTGGACTGGATCACTCTTGGCTGGTATGTTGGTTACTCTCTTTGAAAAGGGGGTTCGTTGAGTCTCCTCTATGGCACGTGTGATATCCGGCGCCGAGCTGGTGGCTTGGTGTACCTGCGAGCTCATGACTTTCAGATGTTCGCGGATGCTTCTCATCTCAGTGTCCTCGGCTGAGCTCCCGAACCTGTTTGCGTTGATGTGGTCGATGCGCCCTTGCTCTCCGCCTGTAGGAGGAGTTTGGTAAGACGTCCTGAATAGGTTTCGAGTAATGGTGTGCAGGTCTCTTCCTTCTGCTGATGCAGTGATGTTCTCTAGCTGCGCTTTTAGGGTTTGGGACTCAGCTCGTAGCCTCGCGGTTTCTTCTTGCTGCTCAAGCATCTGCTTCAGCAGGTCTTTCATGGTGGGTTCTGCGGCTTCTCTGTCGGCCGTCGTTTTCTTGTTGTTNTCGTCTTCTTGTTGTTGTCTTCTTTGCTCGTCATATCAACGAGAAGGTTGTCTCGCGTGTTATCGGTTGATCCCGTGGTTATTGCTTGTCTTTTCTTTTCCTGCAAAAGCAAATTACGAATTTCTTCTAGCAATAGTCCCCACAGACAGCGCCAACTGTTGAATCAAGACTTAACAAATAGGTTTAAGTCTTAGATTATGTCGGTAAAAGCTTAGAAGAATTTCATATCCCTGTAAAGAGTGATTACATGAGTATTTATAAAGAGAATACAAGCTTAAAATCCTAATTGCATGAATTTAACCTAATGGGCCACGAGCTGGACGGCCCAGCTCGTCAGGTCGGCCCATATAGCTCTCGTCTTCCTGGGCCCTTTCTCTTCGTCACGTCGGCATCCAGCTGGGCCTTGAGCCAAAATGGGCTTTCAGGACAGGTGCTAAACCTGGTATCAACACTAACCCTAATGGGCCACGAGCTGGACGGCCCATCTCGCCAGGTCGGCCCATCTAGGTCTCATCTTCCTGGGCCCTTTCTCCTCATCACGTCGGCGTCCAGCTGGGCCTTGAGTCGAAATGGGCTTTTAGGGTAGGTGATACACCTGGTATCAACAATTACCTTCTCCACCATATGAACCCAAACCGAAACACTTGCGAGTTTCTTTTTTCTTTAGTGATTGATCCACAAAAACTCAAGAGTATAAGGGGCGACAATTGAAGATCGACAACTAGTGAACTACTCAGACATTGACAAGCAAACACAAATCAATATCTTTGAAGAACACATAATAAAATAAATATAGATATATTAGAGATGGGTTTAGAAATTCTTCTCCAAATACAAGATGTTGAATATCCTCTCCCTCAGTAAAATCTCTGAAAATAAAAATAAAGCTTGGTTCCTAAATCCTAAGCCATAAGGTTTTTATAGTGAAAAAGTAAAATAATAAAAATAGGAAAATTGGATAAGCTTGAGGACTTGGATGCAAAATTGGAAATTTTATGGTTCTTCTCGTGTGGAGTGCTCGATCGATCAAACATATGCCCAATCGAGCAATTTGTAATGTTGCACGAGCATTCTCCTTCTTAGCTCGATCGATCCAATGCTTTAGATTTTTTCCAGGGGAAATGCGTGATTGATCACATATATGCCGGATCGTGAACTTCTCTAAAGCAATTTCTCGATCGATTAACCCTTTGCACGATCGATCACTTTGTTTTGCATCTAGCCAATTCTTCTGATTTGCTCTGAAACACACCTTTTTGTTCCAATACGACCCGAACACCTAGAAACCTGAAAATCTACCAAATATGCAAGGAAAACACTCGGAATAATGTAAAATGACAGACATAATTGTCAGCTATTATGCACTAAAACCGAGTAATATCAGAACACCCAAGCATCGGTCCTTTGATCCTCATAAATCTGATCCAATCGCTAAACGAAGGCGTCAACAAAACAGATCAACCCAAAGAAATTCTGGAACCATCCGGATACAGATCCGATTCACCATGGTTTCAAGAGATTGCAGCTTACATAGCCGAAGGTATCCTCCTTGCATAAAAATGAGCTGCTCAAAAAGTTAAAATTCACGCCGCTCGATACACCCTAGTAGATGGAGAGATTTACAAACGAGTTTTTCCGAACCTCTCATAACAAGCATAGAAGGAGACAAATCATGGAAAGTCATGGAAGAGATCCACTCTGGTTCATGCGGAAATCACTCCGGCAAAAGGTCTCTTGAAATCAAAATAAAATGTCACGGTTATTATTGGCCAACCATGGCCAAGGATTGCGAAAAGTTTCCCCGCAAATGCAAAAAATTCCAAAGGTTTGCACCGACAATCCAACAACCCGCAGAAATCCTCTCTTCCATTTCAGCACCATACCCGTTCATGTGATGGGTGATGGATATCATCGGACCCATGCACAAATCTAAAAGAAACGCTTCCTAGTAGTCTTAGCAGATTTCTTTTCAAAATGGACCGAAGTCGATTCATATGCTAGCATCAAAGACGCTCAAGGCAAAAACATTTGTATGGAAGAATATCATATGCAGACACGTGATCATGACAGGCAATGGATCTTGTTTTATTTTGATGGGATTCAAGGCGTTCAGCAAAAAATGGAGGATACGACTAACCAAATCAACTCCTGATACCCCCAGGGCAACAGCCAAGCGGAAACTATCAACAAGACCATTTTAGACGGGCTACAGAAACGCTTATACGCTAGGAAAGGCCGGTGGGCCGAGGAACTCGAAGGAGTCCTTTTTCTCTCGTATACGAATGAGAATGCATGATCCCTGTGAATAATCGGAGAAAATTCATCTCGCCAATTGGCGATATGAATCGGAGAAAGTTCATCTCGCCAACTGGTGAGGTGAATCAGAGAAAATTCATCTTGCTAGTTGGCAAGATGAATCGTACAAATTCATCTCACCAACTGGCAAGATGAATCATGCACATACTCTGTATCGTTTCGGATAAATCGTCTCTCCTTTCGTATTATTCTGTATTTTCGTTGGAATTCTGCAATTAAAATCTTTAAACTCGCATAAGTCCCAAAGTAATCGTATAAACGATTTTTGTTGTCCCAAAGTAATCGTATAAACAATTTTTGTTGTCCCAAACACCGAGATCACCTTAGCTATACGATTATTTCCTACGACTTGCGGGAGAATCGTGAAATTTTCTCATATGGAGTTAATCGTATAAAACTATAATGGTTTGCCTAAACACCAAAGATTATCTTAAATATACGATTAAAATCATCATCCTTCGGAGCGGTCATAAGGACATGCTCGTAGTTATCGATCGTATAAAACGATAAAAGTCTAACTTAAATGATGTTATCTTGCTCATATGATCGGTACAATTTTTCCGGAAAGTCTCGATCATATCATCGTACCAAAGCTTGGGTCTCCGAAGAGAACCGTAAAAATTTGCTAAATCGTAAAATGGCCAAACAAGGCCAAAAACACATAAACATCACAATTACGATTCTAGGCGAGAATTAAGCCCAAGCACGATGGAGGTCGAAGATTTTCCTGCAAGCCAAGAAGAAATAGAAGAAATCCAGAAAATAAAAAATAAAAAAAAAGATTTTTGCAGAGGAATAATCCGGAAAAGGAAGATTTCCACGGAAGAACGGAAGACGGATCAACCCTGAGGCCTATATAAGAGAGATGAATAGAAGGGGCACATACACGCTCAATTCTCTATACCAAAAATACTTAGGGCTTTT
This sequence comes from Iberis pinnata, assembly GCA_900406425.1. NCBI lineage: Eukaryota > Viridiplantae > Streptophyta > Magnoliopsida > Brassicales > Brassicaceae > Iberis > Iberis pinnata. The sequence continues at coordinate 4,351 of OVBE01012230.1, forward strand.
AGATTTTTTTCGTTCTTGCTAGTGAGTTGTGACTTAATTAGGTTATTCACATTCTCTGTTGTAAATCCTAGGATACCTTGCCGATAGTTCTTACGGTCGTGGCTATCACTTGATTATAACATGTTCACGAGATTTGGAATAAGATTTCTTTCGCCCCCTTTCATACTTTTAATTTTGTATCTATATTTTACTGTTATCGTGTTCTTATCTTTCCGCGTTTGACTCACAAAAATCCGGGATCTCTGAAAAGTTAAAGTTCTCTCGGATTTTCCGTAACTAATGGAAATTGATAGTGCAAATTTTGGTTCTCACATGGACCACATTGATAACTTTGAGGAAATCTGCAGCACTACCCAACTCAATGGAGTCTCAAAGGATTTCATGCATTGCAAGATCTTTTGTCACTCTCTAGCTGAGATAGCACTTAGGTAGTTGAAGTCCTTACCTGCTGATTCTATTGAAACTTGGGATGATTACAAAGCCAAGTTTCTCAACAACTTCTTCACAACTACCAGGACCAACACTCTGCGAAACAAGATCTTTGGGTTTCAGCAAGGTCTTGTAGAGTAATTCTTTGAAGCTTGGGAACGATTCAAAACGAATCTTCGTGACTGCCCTCACCATGGCTTCTCAGACCTAAGACTCCTTAACACTTTCTATAGAGGAATATATCACAATTATTGTGGGAACCAAACTTCGCACCGTTGATTTTCGTTAATTAAGGAAAGTCAAGAAACCTTAACTTCCCCAGAGGTCCCGAATTGTTGCTAAGCCAAAACGTTTACGAGATTACAACACGATAAAATAATAACAGTACAAAATAAATATGAGATTGCAAGTAAAAAGAGGACGATAAAATTTCTTATTCTGAATTTGTGTATGAGTGTGTTACAATCAAATGATAGCCTCGGTCGCAAGAGCTATTGGCGAGTATTCTAGTTCTAACAACGAAGAAGACTGATAAACCTAATTGAGTCGCAGCTCGATAACAGAAACAGAAAATAACCTAATACTCTAAGTGTTTAGTTGCATAGAAAACGTCCATTGCGCTCTTCCTCATCATCTCTCTTATATATACTTTCAAGGTCAGTATGCTTTCCTTTTCCGCCTCATATTCGAGTTCATTCTTCCGAGGAAATCTTCCTTTTCAAGTTTATCCTTATATGGAAATATTCTTTTTTCTTATTTGAGCATATCTTTCTATGAAAATATTCCTTCTCATATTTTTATACTTTTCCATTTTTACGTTTTGTGAAATTAGGAAATTCATTTTTCTTGGATCGAATGCTGTCTGAAATCATAAATGGGTCGTTATCGCGTTTTAGACCTCTTCATGCTATTTTTCGGTTTAGACAATTCTTACTATTTTTATCGGAGAACCGGTCTCTCGTACGATGATACGATGCTGGTTACGCAAAGTAATAATATCAATTGTATAGATGAGATAAAATCAACGTCTAAGTTAGCCGTTATCGTTTTATACAATTTATAAAAAGGAACACGTACGTATGACTATTTCGGAGAGTGATAAATTTAATCGCATAGTTGAGATAATCATTAGTGTTTAGGCTAACCATTATCGTATTATACGATTAAAGTTCATAGGAGGGAATTTTTTGACTTTTTCACAAAACATAATGAGTAATCATATAAATAAGATAACTCTGGTGTTTAAGTTAATCGTTACTGTTTTTATACGATTAATTCGAAATTTATACGAAAGAACCGAGTTTTATGATTCATTCGCAAAAAATAATCGCATATATAAGATAACTTTAGTGCTCAAGTTAACTGTTATTGTTTCATGCGATTAGTTTAGACTTTATACAAAAGAAATGAGTTTTATGATTCTTATCGTAACACTCCAACAGAAACTCGAAACAACACGAAACGAGAGACAACTTGACAGAGACGCATTCTACTCGCCTAGAAATTGTAGGTTTCTACTCGTCCATAAGCGACTAGATTTGGAGCCAACTCATTTGTCCAAAGATTGTAATTGTTTCTTGTTTTTAGGAAACATATCCCCTGAGATCTTTCATATTTCACGGCTTGGTTGGTTCCTTCCGTTGATTGGGATATGATGTCTATGTTGTTAGGTTTTTCGTATTAATTGATTTATATTTTTATGACGGTTTTGGAGACATCAATTTTTTGTGACCGTTTTTGACCCCAAAAAGTACCATTTGTCCTTGGATACAGCCAGCAACGGTGATTTCATTACTAAAGATGTCCCATATGCATATCAGCTGATAGAGAACCTGGCTGTCAGCGACAGCAACCATTGCCCAGATTTTGATAGAAGAAACAAGGGAACTACTTCTGACACCTCTGAATTTTCAGAAGTGAAACGGAAAGTTTCAGAAATGAAAAGGCTGCTTACTCAACTTCTAAAGAATCAAAACCAGAAACATGTCAGTTTTGCTAAAGATGTAGAAGTTGATTGCTTTGCCTTTCGAGAGCAAAATACTGAAGGAGTTGAAAAGGAGGTAAGCTACATTAATAGCCAAGGTCAAAGGGTATACAATCAAGGGTACAATCAAACATATAACATGTCTCATCCCAACCTCTCGTGGAGAAGCATGATAGTAGGATTTTTCGTCCTTAAGGGTATCAATTATCCATCGTTGTAGTATATATGGTTTATCAATCCAAATGGGAATGCACTAATCACTCTGGAATGAAATGGATACTTTAAAGTCAAGCTAAGTATTAAAAGGGTTGGTTTTGCTAAAAGGTTCTAAGTGCAATGAAAATGCTGAAGGTAAAGTGCATAAACATAAAAAGAAGTATAAAATACTAAGATGTAAGAACAGAGTAAAAGCAAAGAGAGTGAAAGATGTAAACAATGTGAAGTAGTTCATGAGGTCAAGGGTGATTGACTAAGGATCCATCCTAAACCACCTAAGTACCTAACATACCTAATACAATGAGCTAACCCCTTAGAAGGGGAAATGAATCTCTAAAATCACCTAGTTCCGGACACCTTCAATGAATCACCTCTCGGTGTTGAAGGGCCTAAAGGCGGTTTTTTAGTCCTCTTCAGGATGAAATACAATCAGCATTACGAGCAGATGAAACATAAGGGATTTAAAGACAAACAACTTAGGTACTAAGGTGAACCCAGAACATAAACCCTAGTCTACCCCATCCTCAGGAACTTAGTCGACTACTCACTACTCATGGGAGTAGAAGCAGAGAAAACAGAAATCATAACTTCAAAGCTAAACATGCAGATCTAAGAAGAAACAGATGAAAAACAACAAGAACACAAACCCGAAAACTAAGAACAACAATGAAATAGTAAAACATATATGAAGAACAAACTTAAAACATGAGATTAAAAGCTTAAAACGAAAATCAACAAGCACCAGATATGCAACAACCTAAAGCTAAGCAAGCAAGTAAAGGAAAAACAGAAGATTAACTTAAAACTTGAAAGAAATCGGGTTTTTACACCAAGAACATGAAGAACAACAAAGAAAATGAAAACCTAAGACTAAAACCTAAAAAGGAAAGAAAAACTAAGCTTTTTTGCAAATAGAGGTGAATTAGGGCTTTTATAGTGTTCAGAGAAAAGCCATAATTCGCACTAAAGACAAAAAGCTAATCATTGTCTTGGATCTTGGGCCTTGGTTCAGGTGCTATCCGGATTTGAGTTGGTCGGGTCAGAGCTTGAGCTAGTGCGTGTTCGATCCGACGTATTGAGAGCTTGGACGTAAGGGTCGAGATTGATCCATCCTGAGACGCGTTTGAGAGTGGGATCGATCCTGATGCTGAGTTCTTGAGATCGATCCAGACAAGTGTGGGATCGATCTGGTTTGAGTGCAGGTTCGATCTAGCCTTAGCTCAGCTTCTGTTTCATGTACTTCCTTTGCTTCTTCAGAAATTTCACAAGTTTCTTTGAAAGAGAGAGAGGGAGATCGATCTGAGGTAAGTGTTGGGATTGATCTGGGCTGGTGGGATCGATCTTAGATCGATCCAGATGGGATGGTGAGATCGATCTCAGATCGATCCAGATAGAGTCGTGAGATCGATCTAAGATCGATCCAGGCAAGTGTGGGATCGATCTGGTTTTGTTCTTGAGGTAGATCCAGTCCATTCCATGCTAAGTGCTGCTCCACTCAATGTTAAGTGCTGCTTTCTAAAATCTCAAAAATCTTTCCTGAAAACTCCTGAAAGTCCTGAAAAATCTCCAAAATCCATGCATATGCAAATTCTAATGCAAAAGTCCTAAAAATCATAAACTTACAAAATCAACTATAAATGTGATGTATGCACGCTCAAAGACCTCAGAATTGATGCTAATTGATATGTAAAATCCATGAAAATTCAGAGTCATCAACTCCCCCAAACTAAATCATTGCTTGCCCTCAAGCAAGTAATTCAAAAGTCTGGGAGTGAGGTTTGAAAATGGGAACTCAGAACCAAAACATACTGCAAACACAGGTAATATTAATGTCTTGTTTACTAGTTCTAGAATGCAATCCTAAGTTCATCCTACTTAAAAACTTTAGCCATACTTATCACAATTCATCACAGACCAACTTCTACAATGCATTCAAATTCATTTGTTCCTTTAACATTCGTTAATCAGGAACCATGGATCAAGTCATGTGCCTTCAATGAACTCATTTGATCAAGGACAGGTTAAGGAGTATAGATGACCCCTTCATGCAGTGGTTAGTAATTCAGAACAGGGGTTCTCTCAAAAGGGAATGAGTTTTAGCAGAAGGCTAAAGGTAAGAACACTTATATGCATACAGAAATAGAACCTCATCTACCCAATGCTAATGAAACCTAAGTTTCCTAATTCTACCTAGTGATGCGTCCTAGTCCTATCCTTTTGAAACTCAAAGTGATCATACCCATTTACATTCCCATTTTTCATTCTTTCCTTGTTACCCTTAAGAGAGACTTCTTTCTTAGATGCTGGTAGTTGTTTCAGGAACTTACTTACTTAAACACTTAATGGCTATTGACCTTTTTACTTGCACTATCTTTTAGGTTTTACCCTTTTGCATTGATTGTCATATGTTTCTTCTTATTCTGCACTAGCCATACTTCTTTTGCATATTAATGTTCCCCTAAATTTTCTACTTGCTAGTTCTGATTCTTTATTATCTCATCTCCTAAGGTTCCTTCTTAACACTTCCCATTTTACCAACTACCAATACCCTTTTCAATTGTTTCTACCCAATACCAAAAATTGAAATCGAATCCCACATAGTCCTATCTAGTCAAAAAAGCGTGGACTAGAACTACATGAGACCCCATTCCTGTCAGATTTGAACCTAACACTTTCTACCAAGCTCATTCCATAAAATTCCTACCACTCAGTAGTAAATTCAGAGTTTGAAAGAAGGTAAGGTTCAAAGGTGAGGATTCTACTTGGGTTAACAAGAGTGGTAAAAGGCAGAAGATAACCTAAATATGTATATGCTATCCATGAGTTTATATTCAACACACAAACATGATAATTAAGCATTTAAATTCGAGTTCTAATAAATAGGAACACACTTCATATCACAATATGCCTCAGGAGACAAATGATCATGCAAATTCATATTCCAAGTTAGGTGTGGTTTTACTTCAGACAATTTCATGATGCATTAGACAACTAACAACCAGAGCACTAACACTTTCTGAGAAAACATCATGCTTACAAGGTTATCACCTTCCTAGTTCCCTATGCATGTGGAACATCCTATATGCAACTACATGAAATGCAAATGACACTCTGTTTTTGAAGAGAAATTTTTGAAAAATTTTCAAGTTTATATGGGTTTTTGATGCTAATAGATGTTGTATGAATGCATTGCAAGACAAAGGAACAAACAAGGAAATTTCATTAAATAGAAGGGTCCTTCTGAATCCTCCCCCAAACCTGAATTACACAGTCTCTATGTAATCCAGATTTTGGATTGGACTCAAGGATGGACAGGATAGTGAAAGCACTAAAAACATCAAGACATAAAGACATGCACAAACTTAAAAACGTGAATAGATGGAGGTGCAGCGGATCATACAATGGTTATCTAAAGATGACGTTAGTTACTCCCAAATTGGGAGTTGGATGAGTCTCCTACCAAGGAGAGGTTTGAAAGGTTTTCCGAACAAGATTCCAGGGTTGTGACTTGGTCGATGATGTCTTGATCGGTGGAGTATTCGTGGCTGAACACAATTTTCTTTCTCATCTTGAGAGATGTCCTTATGATGTTTGGAAGTAAGATGATCCCTTTGGTTTTTCTTGTTCTCTTGAATTGGTAGCAAAATTGTTCATTTAATATCCCCACTATGAACTGAATGTCCTTTAAATGATCGTAGTTCAATGACCTCGAGGTCTGATCAATCCTTCCGAGGTAGGTAGACTTGGGTATGCTGAAGGATGGCAGTGATCCAGCTTCCCACTCGTATTTGAGGAACTCCCCTTTCTTGTGACATCCAAGTGGGATCCTGGTATTTTACCAGTTGTCTGAGAAATAGCTTAAGAGGACAAGGTTTCTTTTCATAGAGTGTTGCGAACAAGGATTCATCTTGGAGGAATTTTCTAACGTGCAAGGCAATGCCTAGATTTAAGAACTTTATCTCCTCTCCTAAAATGTAGCTCGTGTCGCGCCTAGCAAAGAAAGAGTTTGTGAGGATTTGGTGCACGTAACGGATTGCTGGGTGGCGGATAAGGGCGCTCTTGGTCTTCCCCTCTTTAAAATCCTTGGATCCAATTATGTTCTAAATGAGTCCAATCTCATTTGGATTAACTTCGAATGTGGCTAGTTGAGATTTCATAGCGTGAAAACCGTAGATGTACTCCAACTCTCTGAAGGTGATTGTGTGAGTTTATCCGTAGACATCCTTGAAGATTATGAAACCACCATTGCTCCTATCGTACCCGCTCTCTCTTACATAGCTCACTTGTAGGGAGACTAAGAACATGCGCGTTGGTTGTTGGTAAGCCTCGGAATCCATGTCAAGCATGCTCGGTATTCCCATATTTTGCAGAATGTTCTTAACTGGCTCCAATATTCCTAGACTTTTCACCATTTCTTCATTGGGGTATGTTGATCCTATGAACTCGGTCGCCATTAGGACATGGTAAATCTCGACGTCTGAAGGCATGTTTGACATGCTTGCGCCTGAAAGATCAATAAACAATTAGGAACTTTTAAACAGATTAGGGTCTTTACCACATAACAAATGCAAGTTTCGCATACTCATCATGCATAATTCTTAAATCTCATTCTCATCTTTATCAGTAACTTGCATTGTATTTCATAAAACTTTCAGAGATTCATAAAAAACCGAAAATTTTGTAAAAATTCAGAAATGATAGAGCGGAAACCAAATTGAAGATGCGTAAAGATGTGATGATTTCTTGAGCTAAAATCTTTAGAGAATGATTTTAATCAGAGAATTTCAGTAGTGAGAGTTAATCATGAAAGAGAGATGAAGATACTCCCTTAAATAGAAGTGTGGTGCGATTTTTTGGAGAGGTATTGGTGAGTGATGAGTGGAAGGTTATGGTGGAGGAGTAAAGTTGGTGTATGTTGAGGTGGATTAAAGAGGGAACATTGGGGTGTGGGTTGTGTAAGGGAATCTTGGAAAGCTTGAGTAGACATCTCCTTTGGTAGTGGTTGTGTAAGAGAGGTGATGGAGGTGATCTCTTATCCTTGAGTGAGATGAGTTGGTGGGTAAATGGGCAATGGAGTTGATCCCTTGTCTTTGTGTGAGAGAGGCCTTGATCGAAATTAACAACACTTTAAACGGTTCAAGTGTGCTTGTTCGGTTTGATCTCAACTTCCTAGAGTGGTTTGATGACGGTGTAAGCGCATGGATTGATCCCGGTGCTAAGGTGCGGATCGATCTTGGTATTGCCTTGGATCGATCATATGTTAAGATTCATATCAATCATAACTTCTCCTTGGATCGATCTCGGCTTAATCATGTGCCATAAATGGATCGATCACGTGTTGCTTTGGATCGATCATGACTGTTGCGGTTGAAGTATTTTGGATCGATCATCTCATAGTATGGATCAAACTCAGCATTGAAAATGCATCGTGTTGAAAGCATATCTTGTCCATTTCCCGTTTCTCTTCTCCTTGCAAGATTCCTGAAACTCATCCTGTAAGTACCTAAGAAACCAAAACGAGATAAAACTAAAACGCATTAAATCAAGTACTGAAATTTAAAAGCATTGAAATTGAAATATGTACAGAGATAGACATGGGACTTCCTCCCAAGTGAGCTTGTTTTAAAGTCACTAAGCTTGACTTCCTGTTTTTAGGATTAATGACCCTGAGATGGTTCTCCGAAGAGAACCGAGGTCGTTTCTGAGAAGGCTCTTTTGTCATAGTTCTTATCAACCTTGGAGTTCAGCTTCGGTTTTTCATCAACTTCGACAGCAAGTATGATGTCTTCCTCAGAAAGTACTTCTTTGATCATGAAGCTCTT
>OVBE01012231.1:0-10559 GCA_900406425.1 Iberis pinnata
TATATATATACGAGTTTTTTTGTTATACCTTCGGGTTTCAGTTCGGTTCGGATTCAAATTTTTGGATTGAGATATATAGGAACTGTTCGGATTATTTGGAAGACCGGTTCGGTTTCGATTTTTTCGGTTCGGTTTTGGTTCGAATTTCGGGTTTGAGTTTATATGCCAGCCCTATATACTAATATGATGATTCTTATAATGCAGTTTATAACGTTCGGATTCGCATGCACACCACTCTATTTCGTATGGGAGAAAGTAATCGGAATGCACACAACAAATAACATATTGTTAAGAGCCATCACAAGATTACCAGTAGTGATTCCAATTTGGTTCTTAGCTATAATTTTCCCATTCTTTGGTCCTATTAACTCAACCGTTGGTGCACTTCTAGTCACATTCACTGTCTACATTATCCCATCACTTGCTCATATCCTCACTTATTGGTCTGCCTCTTCTCGGCAAAACTCGGCTGAGAAGCCACCAGCGGTTATCGGTGGTTGGAGAGGTGCGTTTGTGGTGAATGTTGTGGTGATTGTTTGGGTGGTTGTTGTTGGTTTTGGGTTAGGTGGATGGGCTAGTATGAGTAATTTTATTAAACAAGTTGATACTTTTGGCCTTTTTGCTAAATGTTATCAGTGTCCTCCTCGGTCGTTGCCGCCGTCGCTGTCGCATCATTGATATGTTCTCTGAAGTATTTGGACAAAAGGAGTATTTTTAAAGCGATATACAAAATGTTAGGACTTCTACAGAAATGGCATCTTTTTAGGAAAAAAAAAGTTAAAGGACATTTTGTTCCTTTTGTCTTATGATACTACGTATTACATTTTACAATTTCAATATTACAAGATTGATATTTACTCTCAATGTTTAATTTCTTTTTAAATTCTTAAACTTAACGCTATTCCTTTTTTTGGTCCGAGAAAGAGGAGAAAAAAACTCCTCCTCTTGCTAAATTAAATTAAAAAAATAAAACTTATATAACAGTTCGTTTTTGGCATACAAAGCCATTTATATCTGCTAACATAATAGAGTCTAGCTCTAAAGGCCAACATTCAACGCATGAAAACTAAGAGGTAACAAAAAACATAGTTTTCCAAACTATATGTTAAACGATTAGTCTCTCTGAAAAACGCGTGACATACGAACACTCCAGTTTTTCTGTAAAAAGCCATAGCACAAAAGTACTAGAAAGGATAATAGATGAGAATCTCCAATACCGTTTTTTAAAAAAAATCGACAACCAATTCGGAATAAATCTCCAGCTCCATCTGTCTAACTCCACTCTCCCAAGCTACATATAAATCATATTAAACACCCCAAAGCCCAACCAAAGGAGCAGAACATATACCTATGTTTAATGCGAAGCCAGCACACCACGTTTCCGCTGCATCGAGGATAACACCCCTCAGCACACGCCAAGCTGAGATTACCACGAGACGCCCCATTAGTATTGAGTTTATGCCAACCGTGCGAATGGTAAAGCCCATCCTATCCACTGCGCCTCACGAACAAAACTCGGACCAGATGCACGTAGATTATACGTTTCCTGCCATATATAACTAACATTATTCATTATTGCAAATATATACGGGTTTAACAATTTCCCCCTCATTTATTATAAATTTATAATCCACACTATTTTCTCGCAAATTTATGTAGGACGTAAAAACTGGATTAAGAAAATACGATTGAAAACGCAGGAAAATCGAAGTAAAACCTTTAAAATGAAGCGGAGACGAGATGATGATCTCTTTTCTTAATTCTAAAAATCGCCTGTAGTATGACAGTTATGTGCAATACAATAATCCTAAAATACAACCGCTTTGAAACTGAATCGTAACACTCAATTTTGGTGTCTACGAACTAAACGTTCTATAAGATAATCTCAGTGATGACTTACTGTTTAGAGAGAGAAGACGAGAGAGATTGATGGATTTTTTGATGAGTGAAAAAAAGAGTAGTGAATGAATGAGACGAAGTCGAAATTTATAGAGGAGCCGAGCTTGGAGCGCAAGCCAAACAATTAGGGACTCGGTCAACCGCGCGAGTTGTATAGAAATAAAACTGAACCGAAATTAATTTCGGTTTGGGTTCTGGTCCAATTTAGTTCTAATAATTAAACCGAAAACAAATTTATTTTTGGGCCAAAAAATCCATAGAAATTTTCTCAAAAAAAAAAAAAAAATACTTCTTGATGGGCCTGGGTCATTTCCAAAGACTCGNTCGCGGCCTACGTCGAGTTGGTCGGCAGTGACCCGTACGTGTGGGTGACCCATCTGTCTCCAATACACCATAGTGTACTCAACTCATTTGAACTTAACTATGCCTTCTCTCATATACTAGTGAGAAAATGTCCTTACAACCAATGTGAGATAAAATACACTTGTTTAGCTTAGTCAACACTAAATCAACATTTTGTGTTTATATGCATGTTTAAGTTACAAATTACATCTTCATTTTATTCTCATATTATACTCAAATTTGACAAGTGAATATTCCATTTTATATTGCTCGTTACAAGAATCTTGATGCACTCATAATCCAGTTATTCCGGTGAACATTTTTACCGGAAAACTCGCCGGAACATTGGACAATATTACTTGTTACAAATTTTAGTTCCAATAATTTATTGCCTCTTGAATACATATTACAAACTAATTAATTATTAATTTACACATTAACTTTTTAAAAAATCATGTTTAATTCTCCATGTACGACTAAAACAACTAATAGTGATCAATTTAAATAATCATACACCTTTAATTATTTTATCGCATACGAAGAATTAATCAGAATTTATGAAAGTTTATGTGTGTAAATCAACGATAACGATTAGTTTAGGATATATATAGTTCATTTTGTATGATGTATATTCAAAAACTAATAAATTTAAGAAAAATATAGTGTATTGTTATATTTGAGGAAAATTATCATCATCCTTGTATATAATGTAGTTCTTGTTTTTAAAACCATGGAATTTCTTAATTCTTTTATCTTCAAAATTGAAACTGAAATGGGACAGTAAAAAACATATTTATACAAAAAAAAGGCGAATTACCAAATTACACATGATATTTATGCCATCTCATTTGTTTTATCAAGCCTTTCAACAAATTTAAAACTAAAATTTACCTTAAGAACACACATGTGTTCAATGAAATTTAATAATTTTTTCATAGAGAAAAGATCTAAAAATGTGTTTATCAAAAAAAATAAAAAATAAAAAGATCTAAAATGTGTAAAAGCATGAATAATATGTGGCAACTAGGGTTGGGAATATAAACCGAACCGAACTGAGATTTTTCGAACCAAACCGAATCGAATTATGTTTCGATAACCAGTTGGCATAAAAAAATTCAATTTCGATAACCGAACCGATAACCGATCAGAAAAATCGAAAAACCAGAAAATAACCAAGAAAACCGAAAATAACCGAAATACCGAAAATAACCGAAAGATAACCAAAACTTAACCAAAAATTAATCGAATAAATTGAACTTTAAAAAAACCGAACCGAATAAACCGATTTTCGAAACAAACCGAACCGAACCAAAGTTTTATTCGGTTTAGTTCGGCAAACAACCCCAAAAACAAAAAAAAAACCAAAAACTGACCGAACCAAACCGATTGAACCGAATTCCTAGCCCTAGTGGCAACAATAGTATTGTTCGAGTTTGGTTCGGGTAATTCAAGTTTCGGGTTTTTCGGATCTGACTACATAAGATCCAGATAGGAACCGAATAGAGTTCGGGTCGGGTTTTGTTTTTTTTACCAAAACCCGATATGAAACCGAATTATTTTTTTGTTCGGGTTTTTCGGATAATTTTGATTTTTGTCATGTATTTTGGATTTTACGGTTTGTATATTTTGGGTAACATGAATAATATGGTGGTCCAAAATCCAACTAAAACCTGAATTATCTAAATAGAAAAACCTCGAAATACAACAAACCCGAATTATCGAATAAAATCACTTATATCTATAAATATATTCGGGTTTTTGGATACCCATTTAGGTTTCGGTTCAGTTCGGATAACCATACTAAATATTTATAAAACTCATTCGAATTATTTAAAAATTCGGTTCGATTCCGATTTCAGATTTTTCGGTTTGGTTCAGGTTCGAGTTTCGGATAAAATGTCCCGTCCTAAACAATACTTTGAGCAAAATGGGGTTAAATTTGTAAAAGACAGAGTTTATTGACTTTTTTTCCAACCTTGAAGGAAATGGTTTGACTAAACAAAAAAAAGGTTTAATTAACACTTAATTAATTTAAACATTGTTTATCACTTCATTACTTTATATTAATCTTCACTTCACGAAGATGATTTTGTAAGACGAACGATTGACTTGACGACGACGATTTCTCCGGTCTGTGAAACTTTCACAGTCGTCCACCTAATTTTTCCGGTCGTCTTCCGTCGTAAGCTCTCGCATTGTTCTTTCAGATCTAAAATTTTTGTTGTTGCTTAGGTTTTTGAAAACAGATCATTTTGTTGTTGCTTAGGTTTTGTTTGATTTTAAACCTAAACACTGATTATCTTGTTGAAATCACAGAGAACTGACTTTGAGGGGATACATGGCACCTAGAGGAAGAAGAAAGGTAAGCTTTATACTGTTACATTCAGGATTATTCAGATTAGTGAGTGTTTTTGAAGTTGTTTTTGGGACTTGAAAAGAGTAGGAATGCCTTAGGATTCTGTCTTGGTTCATTTTGTTCAGTTGATTACTCAGTGAGATGTAAAGGCAAAGATCTTGAGTCTGATTGGTGTTATTTAGTGCCATGGTTTCTCTCTTTTCTAGGGGGTTTTTGATTTTTTGTCCCTTTTTGTAGAAGGTTGGGATGATGCGAGAAGATGCAGCTCGAGATGCAATGAGAAACTATGGATTTGATGAGGGTGTTATTAAAGAATCTATCAAAGAACTGTTGAATGTATGAGTTTATTTTCCATTTCTTTAGAAACATAGTTTCGTTGAAAGTGATTCTTTACTCTCTAATATGGACTTCAGGTGTATGGAGAAGAGTCAGAAGATAAATGGCGTTTGATTGAAGAAGATAGATATGACGGCCTTCTTAATATCTGCCTCGAAAAGCAAGGACAACACGAACAAATGATTGTGAAACAACAAGAAGAAAAGGCTCAAGAAGAAGAAGAAGAAGAAGATGAAGAAGATCCTCAGGTGATTTAGTTATTCTTTTCCCCTTGTCTTCAAGCTTTATGCACAGCATTATGTAACTGCTTTCACAATGTTGTCTCTTCTAATGTCTGGTTTTGTGAAGTTTTTTTACTCATATGCTAGTTAAATTGCAGCATGATGATAAGATCTTAGGAGTAAAAAGTGAACTAACATAGTGAACGAGAGACTCTAATGCATTTAGAGTATTTGCTTTTAGGTCTTTAAATTAGTATAAATAACAAATAGATAGGAGTGTAAGAGTGAAATTATGCATTTGTTGGTGGTTTTTGTACAGCGCTATGAGCTGTGCCAAATGGGATATTTGCTTGTATTTAACTCTGTTTTTGGGTTATACAGATTTGCTATTGGGATATTTGCTTGTATTGGGGTTACTTCATAAACTGAAAGCTTAACACATGATTCATTTTGTAATACAGGAGGAGGAGGAGGAGGAGGAGGAGGAGCAGCCTGTTGAGGATGGAAGAGACATTGTTGATACCAATTCAACATCTTTACTCGAATGTGGTACCGAAAGAGAAACACAAGGTTTCCAGACTGATACATTTTCACTTCCTAACGACACCATCATGGACTCATCACCATCACCTTCTCTTATAGGTGAAGAAACATCAGCAGATTATGCACACCAATCTGTTGAAGGTAGTCACTCATAATCCAAAACAACTTCTAACACATGAATGATTCTTTTCACTGAGTTTAAAATCGTTCTTTAGGTGCTAGGAATTCACGGTGTGGATGGTTAAGTAGCGAAGAGGAGGAGGATGAGGATGATGATGATGATGGTGATGATGATGAGATGATTCAACTAACTCCAGAACCTTTGTGTAAAGAACTTGAAGAGCTTCTTAGAGAAGTACGTGGACGTGAACAAAAGAAGAGGAAGAGAGTTTCGAGATGGGATAAATAAAGGAGTTATGAAACATTGATATTTAGGAGAGTATAAAAGTTTAAGAAGTGAATAAGCTAACAAGTTTAGTGTAAAGAGTAAAGCTAGTATTAAAGGTAAGTATCTATATTTGACATATTGTGTGTGAATTTTCTTGAGATATTTGGTTATGGTTACTAGTTTCTAAATATGTTAATGACAAATTCTGTTTTATCAGTAAATTTTCACTTTTTATTTATTTTGTTAATAGTTTAGAAATTGAGTGGCCAATGCAATTTTTCCTTTCTTTAAAATTTTATTTATTGAGTCGATTGGGAAAAGAAAAACAAAAATTAATTGTTGTATCACATATAAGTACACTAACCATTTGTCCAAAGTCCACACTAATTCCATCCAAAATAAACAGAACAGTTGCTCTAAAAAAATGTAGGCCGGGAATATAAACCGAGCCGGAATTTTTCTAACTGAATTGAACCGAATTATGTTTTAATAACCGAACGGTACAAAAAAATTCAATTTCGGTAACCGGCCGGAGCCGATAAACCGAAAATAACCGAATAAACAAAACCGAATAAATCGGAAAAAACCAAAAAAACTGAAAGTTAACAAAAACTTAACCGAAAATCAACTGAATAAACTAAACTTCAAAACCAGAAACCGAACCGATTAAACCGATTTCCGAACCAAAATTTTACTCGGTTTAGTTTGGTACAAAATCCAAAAACCGAAAATCGAAAAAACCGACCCGAACTGAATCGATTGAACTGAATTCCCAACCCTAAAAAAATGGACCAAATCATAAGTCATTTTATTTTGTCACGTAAGTCGGTTTAATTGGGACTAATCATTATTTTAGATTTTCACAATGTGAAGTGGAATTTATATAAAAAATTATAAAAATGAATTTATGATAGTATGGTGCTATAAATTTACATAATTCTAACCGGTTAAAAGTAAAACCGGTTTCATCTGTTATTTGGAGGAGTATCTTTAATAGTTTCCATTTGGTTATACTAAAAGGAGTTGGTTTGGTTCTTGGTAATGGTAGATCAATTAATTTTTGGTCTAATAAATGGCTGATTAATACTCAGTTGTTAGAAGTGGCAAGAGCATATATTCCACTAGAATTACAGGCACGAAGTGTAAGTGATTATTGGGATAGAGGGCAGGGTCGGTCTTGAATATTAGTGGACTGGAAGCAAAATATAAAAATACTGCAAGTTACTTCAAACAAACAAAAAATTATGAAAAATATAATGGTTGGTTTTGAACCCATGATTTCAATACACTGACCAAATGTTGACTACCCGAACTAACAATATTTTTCTGTAATCTACTACCAAAATTTTAAATATTTAATAGCGGCTGCAAGCACTCGCTTGATCCGCTTGTATTAAAGCCCGACCCTAGACAAAGGCATAAGTTGGAAGAGGAATCTGTTGAATTCAATATTGCCTAATGAAGTGATCTTACGTTTGAATGTTGTAGTGATCGATGATTTTTATGGATCTAAAGATGTAATGACTTCGACAGTCAATCATATACAGTGAAAAGCATATCATCTTTTGATTCAAGAGGAAAGTCCGACTGTGGGATTGAGTATGTTATTCAATCTGATTTGTAATGTTACAGCTCATGAAATAATTAAAGTTTTTTTTGTGGTAGGTTTGGAAAGTCATTCTAACTAACCAAGAACGAATCTGCAAAAAAAATGGGGACAAATCATGGTTGCGATTTATGTAGAGGAGCGGTAGAATCAATTCTTCATGTTTTGAGGGATTGTCTTTCAATACTGGGTATCTGGAGAAGTCTGGTCCCAAGTAATAAACATGTTATTTTCTTTCAACAGTCTCTCTTTGAATGGTTGTTCTCGAACCTGAAAGAAAAAGATTGGTCTACGTTATTTGTTGTAAGTATTTCGTGGGCTTAGAAGTGGTATTGTAGCTATATTTTTGGTTAAGAAGGAAGATGTAGATACCGAGTTAAGTTTCTATTGGACCTAGCATCATAGACAAAAAAGCACATTCTCTGACTCCATGTCTTTAAATCTGGAACCGAGACCAGAAAGGGTGGAGAGGTGGATTTCATGGACAAACCCAAATGAAGATTGGGTGGTAGTGAATACTGATGGTGCTTCAAAAGGATCTCAACAATTAGTTGGAGCAGGTGGGTTGATTAGAGATCAAATAGGAGAATGGAGAGGTGGATTTTCCTTATATATTGGGGTGTGTTCAATTACTTTAGTAGAAATATGGGGAGTGTATCATGAGCTTTGGTTGGCGTGGGGTAAAAGGTTTCAGAAAGTAGTTGTTCAGGTGGACTCGAAGTGTGTGGTGAAGTTTTTAGTCAAGTTCGAATAGAGAAGCGAACAGGGTTGTTGATGGCTTAGCTAACTTTGAGTTTTCTTTACCATTAAATTTTCATAGTTTTAATTCAATTTCAGAAGTTATTGCTTGTTTGTTCAGGGAGGATTTTTTAGGTTGCACACTTCGACGGAATGTGCCGATGTAATTTTTTATTTTTTTTATTCTTTAATAAAATTAGGGGAACTCCCTTGTTATTCACCAAAACAAAAAATTGAGATTTTAATAGTTGTTAGTATTTGCAACTAATTACCCCAAAAGTAAATAATTAGTATTGGTAAGATATCTAAATTATATCAACATACATTTAATTTATGTTATCCATTATTCATTGTTCATCCAATTGTTTACTTAAACAAGATATTGTGATCTTGACTTTAGGAATGGATTGGTGTTCTATATATTTTTGCTTTTGAACAAATTGTTAAGCTCATGATCATGAATATGACAATAAAAAAAAACATACTCACATAATTATATAATTGACATAAAGCTGTGGACTCGCATTATAAAGTCGGTATTGATGTAACTAAGGTAAATTTGATAACATGTACTAGTGGAGCACGACACATGATACCAACGAACAACATGCAATATATGATAATATTAGTTGATGAAAATCATGTTTCCAATCCAAACAAACTCGTTCAAGTAAAAACAATAGTGTTACACATAAAACCCAGTTTAGAAAACACATAACATAGTTTTGAAAGCAAATAAACCATAATAACCAAGACAATAAGCTACTTAAGATGATCATGCTTGTGATGCTCTTTGTGATTCTCTTTATGTTTCTTGTGATTCTCTTTGTGATCTTCTTTATGTTCCTCCTTCTGATGTTAAAATATATAATTAATATATTAACAACAACAAAAAAGCCAATGGAAGAGGCTAAAGCTTAGAAGTAAGCATGGTCTAATCAAAACTTGTCTAAACATGCAATAGCGATGACTAATTACTTTAACATCTTTTGTGAAAATAAAGAAGATATGTACTTTCTCCATATACAAAAATGCTTTATCTCAAGGAAACAAGTAAGTAAACTCAAAACATAAACGTGTAGAAACCTTATAGGAAAGTTTAGTACTGCTCAGTTTAAGAGTTTTACTCACAAGCTACAATACTAAATTATCAGTAGGAGATTGTTTGATCAAAACTTGTGAGAGTTAGACCTTATAAATGTGATAATTTTAAACTAAAACTTTAAACACGTGTCTCTTAAATCTCTATGATTTTTTTCAAACTCATATCAAAGATTCATCAAGACTAGGGCTAATAACATAGACAATATCATAGTTTGGTATGAAAGAGAAAGATACATATAGAAAGAGGAGTTCTTTGGTGTTTACTTGAGTATCCATGTTGAATCGGATATCGATCAGATGTGAAGTTGATTTTGTTCATCGTTCAGATTAGGGTTCGTCCTTCACGTTTTCAGAAATTTGCTAAGTGAAGTGTTTTCGCGAAACTACATCGTTTTACTTAACGGTTTTACTAACAACAACTTAACATGATTAAATCCTTATTAAGTTGACTAACCATGGGTATAATATGGTTAAGTCAACGTAAAATTGAATTTTTAAATGGCTTCAATCAGCACATTGAGGATTTAAATGGCTAATTTAAAGTTTATGGTTTTTTGTCATAATTTGAAAGTTCAAATTTTTTTTTGGCATTTTTCCCATTTCGAAAACCTTTTTTCTTTGTTTGTGTAGGTAAAAAACCTCATAATTAACAATTATCAAGAGGTTCAAGTATGTTCATGTGCGTTTTTATGTTTATATACATATACATTTACATATTATAAATATTATATAGGTATAATATATATATATATATGTATATATATACTTTAAAATCATATTTTTTGAAACACCTCAAAACTATTTTCTTAAAACTTATCATTTAAGATTATAAAAAGTTATGAGGTATTTTCTTATAAAATATCTCATAATTTTGTTTCAAAATATCACAAATAAATTCTTTAAATTATACTATAAATGATATATTTAAAATAAAAATATTTATTTTTTATTTTATTTATTATATCAATATCATTTTAATTTGCTTTTTTAAATCATTCGTACCGGTTTTTATTTTTATTGCCATTT
>OVBE01012232.1:0-13552 GCA_900406425.1 Iberis pinnata
TATATTGGCAAAAAGGAAAAAGGTGTTATACTACAAATTAAACACCAACTAAGTTTAGTTTGTTCATACCTGTGAAGATAGACCCATGCCTTCTCCAACATTTTCTTGACCTCTGATTCTCAAGAATACGATTTGATCGATTAACTTTCCACTTCCGTAAGTATCTTTTGTATCTCCGTCGAAATCGNCTTCCGTAAGTATCTTTTGTATCTCCATTGAAATCGCGACTACAGCTCAGTCGAATTCCAATTCCAGCTACACCGAAGGTGAAGAAGTTTCGTTGATTACGGGTTTGGAAGAAAATAAAAAATTGTAGAAGATTAGATGACACTATTTAAGCGTTATAGAAGAAAGTAGCAAAGGAAATCTTCTTTTTAGTAGAAATTACGCTAAGTAAAAAGAAATTAANAAAATATTGGCAACCCTCACGACGTCTACGATAGCACTCTAGTAATTCGCGCTATCGTGGAGTGCTATCAATACTACTTTTTCTTGTAGTGGGCGTAGAATCAGGTCGCCTTCGGAGAATCTTCTAACGTTGATGTTTTTGTTGTAGTACCTCATCGCATCTTGTTGGTTGTTCTAGATCTACAGGAGGGCTCTGTCGCGTATTTCCTTGGCCTCGTCGAGTCTATCGTGCAGCATAGTGTTATTGACGTCATTTATTTCTGGAAGTTTGAGTCTTCTTAGGCTGTAGACGTTGACTTCAGAGGGGACCATCGCTTATACTTTGTGTCCAAGGGAGAAGGGAGTTTGATTCGTCGCTCTTTTGGGTGTTGTTCGGTGCGACCAGAGAACTCCATCGAGTTTTTCGACCCATAGTCCTTTTCTCCTTTCTAGTCTCTTTTTGCGTCCATCGACGATGGTTTTGTTTATCGCTTTGACTTGGCCGTTTCCTTGAGGATACCTTGACGTCGAGTGGCTCAGTCTGATCTTCCATTTGTCACAGAAGTTCTCGAATTTGTGGGAGCATAATTGTGTCCTCGTTTTAGTGACGATCTCATAGGGTAGTCCATGTCGGCAAATAATATACTTCCACATGAAGTTTTGGACTTCAACGTCATGTATTTCAACGTAATATTTGGACTCAACCCATATGGTAAAGTAGTATGCCATGACAAGAAGGTATTTCCGTCCTCTTGAGCAAAGCATGGGTCCGACGATGTCCATTGCCCATCGCATGAAAGGGTAGGGAGATGCTGATGTTTGCAGGAGTTCTGTTGGTTGGTATGCGGTTTGTGCATGTCGTTGGCATTGTTCGCATTTTAGAGCGTACTTGTGGCAGTCGGCGATCATGGTAGGCCAAAAGTGGCCATGCTTTTTTATTTTGAGGGCTAGGGCTTGTCCGTTGGAGTGGTTTCTGCCGGCTCTGTCGTGCGTCTCTTGGATAATGCGTTTGGTTTCGTCAGTTCCTGGGAAAGTAATAAAGACGCCGGTGGAGTCTCGTCGTAGGAGGTGTTCGTCCATCATCATGTAGTGAGCGGCCCTCACCCTTAGTCGTCGTGCTACCCATTTTTCCTTTGGTAAGGTTCCGTCTGCTATGTAGAGTTTTATTTCATCATGCCAATCGACTGTCGGGGCCTCATGATCTGCCCTAAATTCAAAGTCATCTTATGCAATGTCGTGGTCCTCTATGAAGTGGACAAGATTGAGGCTGATGCTAGGTTTTTTGGATTTTTTCTACTGGGATGGTCCTACGTAGGTGCGAGTCGCTGGAGGAGGCAATCGTTGCCAGTGCGTCGGTTATTTTTTTCGCTCTTAGGGATCTTTATGATCTCAAAGTGTTCTGATTCTCTTGCCAGGTTTTGTACCACTCGTAAGTACGCGTCCATACGCTCGCTCTTGGCTTCGTAGTCCCCGGGGAACTGGCTGGCGACAAGTTGTGAATCACAGAAAGCTTGTATCTGTTTTGCACTGATTCCTTTTTCTAACTTTAATCCGGCGATGATGGCTTCATACTCCGTTTTGTTGTTCGACACATTGAAACCAAGGCAGAACCATTGTTCAAGGATGTCGCTTTTGGGAGATTCTAGTCGTATCCCAATTCACGATCCTCCTGAGCAAGAGGATCCATCGACATGTAGGATCCATACTTGGGGGGTTCGGCTCCGTCGATCAATTCTGGTGGGAGCTTGGTGATGAAATCAGCGAGAACTTGTGATTTGGCGCTCGTTTTCCCCCTGAAGTCAATGTCGTACTCACTGAGCTCGATGGCCCATTTGGCCATCCTTCCTGATTGACTTGGGCTGTGTAGAATCGCGTAGAGAGGTTGGGCTGTCAAGACTTGCAATTGAGTGCGACTGGAAATAAGGTCATAATTTCCTAGCGGCAATAACGACAACATAAGCTAGTTTCTCGAGAGTTGGATATCGGATCTCCTTGCCGTCTAGGGTTTTTCTGGTGTAGAATATTAGTCGTTGTTTGCCTCGATCTTCTCTTACTAGGAATCCGCTAACGGCGGTGATGGAGACTGATATGTAGAGATATAGAGTCTCACCATCTTTAGGGTTGGCTATTATTGGCGGGGTCGACAAGTATTCTTTTAGATCTTTGAATGCCTGTCTGCACTTCTCGTCCCACTTGAATCTTTTGTTCCCTCGAAGCGGTTGGTAGAAAAGCAGGAATCTGTCGGTTGATTTTGATATAAACCTGTTGAGTGCAGCAACGCGACCTGTTAAGCGTTGTACTTCTCGTGTTCTTTGGCGAGGGGAGGTCGATTAGAGCCTGTAACTGCTTTGGGTTTGCTTATATTCCCCTTTGGGTGACGATTTAGCCTAGAAATTCTCTTGATGTTATGCCGAATGTGCACTTGGTGGGGTTCAGCTTCATCCCGTATTGGTTAAAGATGGCAAAGCAAGAGCGTAGATGTTCGACATGGTCAGCCTTGAATAGTGATTTGACTAGCGTATCGTTGATGTACACTTCCATTTTCGTGCCTAGAAGGTTGGCGAACATTCAGTTGACTAGCCTCTGGTATGTCGCTCACGTGTTTTTGAATCTGAGTGGCATGACTTTGTAGCAGTACGTTCCCTTGTCCGTGATAAAAGCCATTTTCTCTCTGTCATCACGGTGCATTATTATATGGTTATAGCTTGAAAAGGCATCCATGAAAAAGAGTAGTTCGTTCCTGGCGGTTTCTTCGACGAGTCGATCAATGTGCGGGAGACGATAGCTATCTTTTGGACACGCTTTGTTCAGGTCGGTGAAGTTGATGCATACCTACCATTTGCCATTCTTTTTCTTCATGACTACCGGGTTCGCCAGCCATTCTGGGTATTTGACTTTGGCTATCGACCCGGCTTGTAACAACTTTTCTACTTCGTCATTCACTACTTTCGCCCTCTACGGTCCTAGTTTTCGTCACTTTTACCTTATAGGTTTGAACGTTGGATCAATGTTTTATTCATGACAGGTGATAGCGGGGTCGATCCCTCTCATGGATTCTAGCGACCATGCAAACGAGTCTGAGTTATCTTTCAAGAAGGTGACCAGTTGTGCTCTGATCTACTCGTCAAGCTCACAGCCGACTCCGACGCATCTCTCAGGATTTTTGACGTCTATATTGACCTGGTCGATAGCTTTGTAGGCGGGGCTCTTTTGGTCTTCGGGGATGTCCGTCATTCGGCGTTTCCCAACTATAATTGCTATAATTTGGTGCTCTTGCGGGCTTTATGCTCGGTGATGAAAAAAGTTTGTGTTGCTCTCAAGTGACGGTCCCTCGTGCTGTAGGGATCTTAACGCACTGATGGAAGATGGAGACTGCTACTTTGGTTTCTGAGAGCCAAGGGGTTCCTAGGATGGCGTTAAAGATTGGATGTTCGTCGACTACTTGAAACTTGGTGGTCACGAAGTTCCTACCGACCCGGGCCGGGATTTTGATGGTTCCTACCATTTTGACTGTATCGCCGCCAAAGCTGGTGAGAGATTGCGTTGTTCTTTTGATTGATTCGTCGCCGATCTCCATATTTTGGGTGCTCTCAAAAATTATATCTACTAAGTTCCTTGTATCGATGAGAACTATGGTCACATCGCAGTCCTTGATGTCGAGTTCCACGAGGATGAAATCTTTTTGAATGTTCTTAACTCCTATAAGGTCGTCGCTGGTGAATTAGATTGGTTCGTGCCTTAGTGATCCGCTGGTGGATGCTCCTCTCGTGTTGAGGACCAAATTTCTAGTCGCACCGCTAAACGTAGGGAGTTACCGTATCGTTGGACCCCTCCCATGATGACATTTATTTTTTGGCGCAGGTTTGGGATGTCTCCTCCCCTCTTGTTGTTATCCTACATATGTGGAAGAGTCATATCTTCGTCGACGGTCTGTCTCTCCTGTTTCCCTATTGTATCGCGATTCTGGTTTAGTTGATAGTTTTGAGAGCGCTTTCTCTGGTTCCTCGGGGAATATTGGTTGGGTCGCCTCTGTCCATCTTGTCCTCGACTTTCCTAGCATTTTTTGAGTAGTGTATCTTTTGAGTGACGACAGTCGGCCGTGCTGTAACCTTGACGGTTGTGGAATTCGCAATAGGCGTTGCGGTCGTCATCTCTTCTCTGGACTGCATATGGCTTGCGTTCTTCGACAAGGTAATTAGCATACCTTTATTCGTTGTCGTGTTTGGCCTGGCCCTCGTAGAATTATCGAGGTTCAAGTTGTTCTTCCTTGTCTTTTTCGCCGTGGGCTTTGGTGTGTTTGTGTGCCATCGTGGCTCTTTCTTCCTCCGTTTCGATGAAACGGTTGGCTCTGTGTAGGGAATTTTCTAGGGTTTGTGGTTGGTTCAATAGCAGCTCCTTGCGGAATCTCGACTCGTACCATAATGCGTTTCTGAGTGCGGCGATCGCTGCTTTGTTGGAGATAACTACTTTCGAAACCACCTTTTTGTATAGCTCTATGAACAACCTGAGGGATTCTCAGTGTCGATAGACTTGGCTTCTAAATTGGAAACCCATGAAAGCGCCGCTCCTCCCAAGTTTTCTACGAATAATTGGCAGAGGCCAGCGTCTCTTTCTTTGTCGGTGAATTAGGCGCGGCCCATTGCGATCGTGAAGGTGGTCATGTAGTGAGTAGAATCAGCGTTTCCCTCAAAAGTTGGAATTTTGATCTTTTTGTATGCTTGATCTTGGTCTCTGTTATCTTCTTCGTTAAAAGGGCCGTCTGGGTTTCCTCGACGACCCGCTCGATTTCCGGTGCCGAACTAGTGGCCTTGTGAACTAGCGAGCTCATTTCCTTAAGTTAGGCTTTCAGTGCCCTTATCTCTTCGCTCTGATAAGTGGGGTTACGATATATAGGTGGATCCATGCGGTGACCGAATTTGTGATTTTGCGGGTCGTTCGTGTTTGGACGTCTGTCGATCCGAAGAGGTTTCTGTTCAAGATTTTCAGTTTGGATCTTCGCAAGCTCGCGGTCATTACTGCCTCGAATTTGCTCCTCAGTTATCAAGATTCCTTTTCTTGTTCCTCCAGCCGACGCATTAGCGTCTGGTTGGTTTCTTCTTGCGTGGGTACCCCTTGGATCACATTCATTGGTTTGGTTGGTGTGTGGTGGTCGTTGATCCAAGTGCGTTGCCCTTCCAGATGGGTCACGTCTTCGACTTGGACATAGTCGTCCATGTGAGTTGTGTTCGTCATGCTTTTAATGCTGCGACACGTCGGGTGTTAGGCCCTTTCAAATAAGTCCCTAGTGGAGTCGCCAATTGTTGAATCTAGGGTGAAGGTCCCCTTTGATTTAGGCTCGTTTTTAAAGGGAATGTTACAAGTGTGAAGTGAAATAAGTGTGTTGACAGATCCAACACACTTAAAAGAGTATAAGATATCTAAGGATTCGTTTTATCTCTTTAACTTCTCTCTAGGATCTCTTTATTCGATTTGCTGACCTCTTCTTCGTGGGACATCTCCTCCTCTTTATAGTGCTTCCTCTGTCATCATTCGGCTATGCAGGACAGTTGGCTAAGCGCTCTGTTATGCCAGTGGGTTGGTCAATATGTCACTATTCCGTAGATTTAGAGGGACTAGGCGCACTGTTCCTTCGGCAGCTCAGCTCAGCTCGTCGACCTCCAAGATAGGCTTTTCGGTGCAAGCTGGTAGTTGGGTCCGATCTATTGGACCTGGATGGAAAACCATATCCTATAAAGTCTGGAAAAAAACTAAAATGTCAATAAGAAATAATTAGATTTTATAACATGGGTAATGAAAACATTCAGAATGTATTCTCATATTTGCATGACCAAAATAATTTATTCGATTTTTTTGCTTTCATTCCGAACATAGAATATATCTACGTTTAATAATAGGAGTTTGATGATTTGTTATATTATCTTAGACCATTGCAATTACTCGGCTCCTACGGTTTGATTTTGTTCTAGAGACTTCAACATCAATATAAATAAAAGGGCCATGTGCTATTATTATACTCAATTTTGTTGTTGGCCGTGTTCATTACCAGAAATTGGAATTCGTTTTTGACGGTCCACGTGGTTAACACCATTGATATATCATTGATTGATTTTGTTTATGATATTTATGGATAAGGAAATCGCCCAGTTTTTTTGTTTTGCTCAGAAAAAATTATATATTTTATTTTTTAAATATAATTTTCTAGTATTATTAAATTTATCTTTTTATTAGCCTTTGAAATTTAAAATTGAAAAATTCATTATGTTCTGTTTAAAATTTAAACTTAAAGTGTTTCTTAATATGTAGATACGGTTTCTATTTAAAATAACATTTTAATATTTTTTCTTGAAATTTTAGTAAATTTCCAAATTTTAATTTTCTAATTTTTATAGTAAATATAAGAATTTTAACACTTTTATCTTTTTTAACAAACGTAATTTCTTCTAGTTTCAAACTTTTTCTAAAATGTTTAGTTATTTTTAAAATATATATATATTTATTTATTTATGATTTTTCATTTTTAAAATTTGGATTTCTCTTTCTTTTAAATGAAGATAATATTATAGCTATTACTAAAATAACATTTTATTTAAAAATATAATTCAAGCTCCATCACTAACAAGGTTTATTGAATCCAACAAAAAAAAAAACAAGTTTATTGAAATAAAAAATTGAGATGATTTGTGTTTTAATAAGCTTTTAGATGATTTTAGATAAATTACGAAAATTTAGGTGAGTTGTATAAATTTCTTTACAATTCTATATAAACTATGTGATTTAAAATTTTATATTTTTAATTAAAAAATCCATTAAATTACCAAAAAATCACTATAAATTAATTTTTTAAAATATTTTTAATAATTATGGATTAAAAAATGTAATAATCTTGTTTTTATTTGAATAATAGCGAATTTCATAAAAAATTAGAATTTTTGTGCAACAAAATTTTCATTTTAATATAGATCTTCTTACAATAGACCCTTAAATGATGTTATGGCTTTATCAGTGATAATTGGTTAGAAAATAAATTCAACACTGGATTTGTTAAAATTGTGAAACTTAAAATTTAAAGTATTAATAAAATTTAATAAATTTGAAGGTAGTATATAAAAGAAATCTCCGTTTTGTTGATTAAACTAACAGACAAAAAAGATTGCAAATACAATGACGTAAGCAGCATTTAACGATCTTGTTTGACTGTGTTTTCACCTGTGGAAAATATCATAAAAGTGAAAATAGAGGGTGATAATTTACGCGCTCCAAAAAATCAATAGTGGCAATTACGTAAATAAGAATAGTCAAAGGGGTATTTGGTAAAGAAAGAGATGAGGATAAAAATGAGGTGAGCGATTAAACATTATTATTCTCTCCGGTGGGAAAGTAGGCAGCAAGAATCTCTCTCCCTTTCTGCAAAACAACCAGGTTTGTTTTCTTTCTTTTGGATTAAGTTGTGTTAAAATGGAGTTATCAAGCTTTACGATTATCTAACAGTTGTGTTTTACCTCTGAATTACGGTTTAAAGCTCTCAACTGAATTCAAGTTTCGATCTTGTTTATGACAGATATGGAGGCTACTCAGAAACATATAATTCAAGATGGATCTTCAATGCTGTATCATCACCTATCTTCAGTCCAGACATTTGATTCTTACTGCACAATTGAATCCTCTTTAGGCACAAAGTCTCATCCTTGTCTCAACTACAACTGTTCTTCAACCACAAGCTTTTCTTCTAATGAAAGTCCGATTTCGCAAACCAACAACAACAACTCATCCCTTGAAGACAACGATAACTCTCCGTTAAGTGGATCTTCTGCCACAAACAAAAACGAGACAGAGCTTACCCTCATGCTTAAAGATTTAGAGACTGCAATGATGGAGCCCGATTTTGACGATAGATCTATGGAGATGGTTTCAAGGGGAGATTTAAAAGGAATGCTCTTTGAATGCGCAAAAGCTGTTGAGAACTACGATGTAGCTATGACTGATTGGTTGATTTCTCAGTTACAACAAATGGTTTCAGTTTCTGGCGAGCCTGTTCAACGCTTAGGAGCTTATATGCTTGAAGGCCTTGTTGCTCGCTTAGCTTCTTCCGGTAGCTCTATCTATAAAGCTTTGAGATGCAAAGAACCTACGGGTCCTGAACTTCTTACTTATATGCATATCTTATACGAAGCTTGCCCTTATTTCAAATTCGGTTATGAATCAGCTAATGGAGCTATAGCTGAAGCTGTTAAGTATGAAATGTTTGTCCATATCATCGATTTTCAGATTTCTCAAGGAGGTCAATGGGTGAGTTTAATCCGTGCTCTTGGTGCTCGTCCTGGTGGACCTCCAAAAGTTAGGATCACAGGAATTGATGATCCAAGATCATCCTTTGCTCGACAAGGTGGACTTGAATTAGTTGGACAAAGACTCGGGAAACTTGCAGAGATGTGCGGTGTGCCCTTTGAGTTCCATGGAGCTGCTTTACGTTGCACAGAAGTTGAAATCGAGAAGCTAGGAGTTAGAAATGGAGAAGCACTCGCGGTTAACTTCCCGCTTGTTCTTCACCATATGCCTGATGAGAGCGTGACCGTGGAGAATCACAGAGATAGATTGTTGAGATTGGTGAAGCGTTTATCGCCAAACGTTGTGACTCTGGTCGAGCAAGAGGCGAATACAAACACTGCGCCTTTTCTTCCGCGGTTCGTGGAAACAATGAACCATTACTTGGCAGTATTCGAATCCATTGATGTGAAACTAGCTAGAGATCACAAGGAAAGGATCAATGTGGAGCAGCATTGTTTGGCAAGAGAAGTTGTGAATCTAGTAGCTTGCGAAGGGACCGAAAGAGAGGAGAGGCATGAGCCGTTAGGGAAATGGAGGTCGAGGTTTCAGATGGCAGGTTTTAAACCATATCCCTTGAGCTCCTATGTCAACGCAACTATCAAAGGATTGCTTGAGAGTTATTCAGACAAGTATACACTTGAAGAAAGAGATGGGGCTTTGTATTTAGGATGGAAGAATCAAAATCTTATCACTTCTTGTGCTTGGAAATAACTATAACACTTTTACTTTATATTATATCGTCGAGATTAGAATCTTTTTCTCTGTAAAAGTAAAACTCATGAGTCAGATGTTGTAGTAGCAAGTGTTGTTGATGACCTAGATGTTTTCAGGTTATGCTTCTTTTTATCGTCACAAAGAACTATCATTTCACATTAAACTAATAACACACTATTTGATTCAAAAAATCCTTGCATCGAAGGAATCAAACTTTTTTTGATGTCGTTATGAAGCATAAGTGACAAGATTAAGAAATTGCAGAGTTTCTTCTGCTTCTTTACAAAAGAAATCATTGACATCTAATTGTTTATAATCGGATGTCATCAGTAGTCAACGTTTACCCAATTAAGTTTTGAAAAAATTAAATAATAAAAAAAAAGTTTTATAATTTGTTAAATATGAATTTTTTAAAAGTTTTTGTATTTATGTATTTTTTTCTGTAATAATAAATGTTAATTGTTCGTGTGAATGATGAGTTATTTGTATGAAAGATGAATGATTTATGTGAATAATAAATTGTTTGTGTGAATAATGAATAATTTGTGTGAATGATGAATGCTTGCTGTGAGTAAACCAAACATCTATTTAAAAAAAATATTTATTTTTTAAATTGAAAAATAAAATACTTATTTTTCAAAATAAAAAAAAAATCCAATTCACAAAATTACTCTTAAACTTTCAATATGTTTGAATCCTATTAGCTAATGTCTGCATTAAATATTTTTGAATTATTAAGGTATTGTTTTATATATTAACTTTCACGTTTATCCAATTAATACTGTATTATCCAATTAATATTGCATTACGCGTGTTGGATAGATGTTATTATAAAATAAAATTTCTAAACTATCATAAAATTTTACACATCACTATATACATTTTAAGATTTTGATTATGATATTTATAAGCTAAATATGAATAAATAAAATTTTAAAGATATTTGTTAAGAAAAAAATAAATAATATTTAATAAAAATAAATAATTATATAATAAAAAACATAACAACCATTGTTTTTCTCTTTTAGAGAGCACCTACCATGTATAGGTCTGTATTTTCTCCTTGGTGAGATTTATTCTACTCTTTATGGATCTGTACTTTTCTTAATCTAATACAATATATTGACGAAAAAGTGGGGTTGTGCGTGATGTCGAGGCTAAATGGTGTAAATGTTTCGCGTTAAAGATCGGTATTTGTTCGTCTCATCTTCGGATCATAAACAGTCACGAGAAAATCGATGTCTCAAAATCGTTATTGAAATGTTAATCACTTGATTCGAAAAACATAACCGCATAACTATCGTATCCCGATCAACGAAATAAACCAACCGAGCCGTAAAATAAGAAAGATCTCGACAAATATCTTTTCGAAACAACTGCAATCTCCAAACAAACGCTTTGCTTCCGAATCTTGTCGTTTAAGGACTAACAGTACCACGTACGTTCTGCTTGCCCATTGACGAGCTGAACAACACAAGTTCAGCTCTCCCATTAGCGAGCTGAACGACATACGTTCATCTCGCCAATGGGTGAGCTGAACAACGCATGTTCAGCTCGCCAATGGGCGAGCTGAAAAACATACGTTCAGGTCGCCCATGGGTGAGTTGACCATGTGTCGGACAAGTCATCTCTCACTTCGTATCGTTTCGAATTTCCGTTGGAATTCTACGATAAAAACCGTAAAACTCATTCCTTTCGTATAAGACCTTCAAGTACGTCGATCGTGAGGGAGAAGACCTTAGGCGCACATAACTACGTTATCAACCCATCGTCCAAACTAGAAAGGACATCGGGTAACACCTGGACTCGGAACGTCTCTTACGACGAAAACATCTTCTGCGAGTTCCACCAAAAAAGGGTCACTCCACTACGAACTGCAAAGTTTTCGGAGCCAGGCTAATGGTAAAATTATTTGTGGGGAAATGTCAGAACTGTCCAGAATAAAAGATCTCATCAGAGAAACCGATCGACCACCTAAGTACGACCAAGCATCTCCAGGCGACAACGCACCTCATGGTACTTGAACAGAGGGAAAATGCGAAAGAGGATCGAAGGACAAAGGCAGTGATGTTAATCGTCTTTGGGTAAACATGATTATCGGAGGATCACAATACTTTTAGGACATCGTATCCTCGATAAAAGCATACCATCGCAAGGCTGAATCGAGCGCCAACTGGCCCACTCCCCTTCTCTTCACATCCATCGACTTACTGAATAACGTAATCACTTTCAAGGAATGCAAAATTATCGGAATCGACACACCGCACAACGACCCCCTCGTAATCGACCTCATTATAAAAGACCTCGAAGTCGCAAGGATCTTCGTCGACACAGGAAATACCGTAAACGTGATCTTCCGCGATATGCTAAACAGGATGGGCATCAATTTATTTGAAGTCACGCCCTTGCCAAAACCACTCACTAGCTTCTCCGGCACGACAACCATGACTCTCAGATTGATTCAACTCCCGGTCGTGGCCAAAGATATCACTAAAATTGTCAATATCGCGGTAGTCGACCATCTTGCCATCTATAACGTGATCATGGGAACGTCTTGAATAAAATCCATGAAGGCATTCCTATCAACTTACCATTTAGGCATCAAGTTCCCGACTCACTACGGAATATCCATAATCTAGGGATGCCAAAAAAAATTGTGACTCTGATTCTTAGCCGAGTATAAACTAAGACGGGTCGCAATGACACCCATGGTCGGACCCAAACGAGCAAAGAAAACTCAGCCGCTGACTGAAAACACTTAGGAAAAAGTTGAATACGCTTAAGAAAAAGACGAACGAGACTCGTCAATTCGAGAAACGGCTCACCCTAATGAAGGTAAAAAAAACCTCCGAGCGCAACATCCCATAAAAATGGCTCAACCAACACTAGAAAAAGTCGTTGACCCAACTGTAGCCACCGCAACTAAAATGGACGACACAACACCGTCAAGTGAGTAAGTAACTCACGACAACAAACTGAACTACGAGAAGTCTTGATCCCTGAAAAAGGTACGTGGGCAACTTTTCGCAAGAAGGGTGCAACTATTTCCCTCTCAAAGGTGGGGGGGGGGGGGGGGGGGGNACTCCCATATTTTAAAATATCCACATTCTTGTACTCGATATTTTTTTTTAACTTTTTGACATTAGGAAAAAAACTTTTCTACTGAGAAAATTTTGCCACTCTCTTTTTTCAGAAGCACATTCGATACATATGGCTAAACACATCAATCATCAATCCGCTTAAAAACGGCTAAGTATAAAATAACTCGAGTCGCTCCCGTATAAAATTTTACGAGATAACTTTTGTAAAATTAAACTCGATGACATTTTACGAAACATGCTTGAAAATATTTTACGAAATAACTTTCATAAAATCAAACGCGACAACACTTTAAGAAACAACTTTCATAAAATTAAACTCGACAACATTTTACAAAAAAACTTTCAAAAAATTAAACTCGACAACATTTTACGAAAAAACTTTTATAATGTTAAACTCAGCAACATTTTCCGAAACAACTTTCGTAAAATTAAACTCGATAACATTTTGTGGAAAACCTTTTGTAAAATTAAGCTCAACAATATTTTATGACACAACTTTTGTAAAATTGAAAACGATTTTGAAATGACTCTCGTAAATAAAACACAAATCAAATGATTTAACATCCAAACATAAACAACAGTTTTGGCTGCGAACATCCGCAAACAAACTAAAATATTTTTCTACCGAAAGCATTTGAGTCACAACAGTTTTGGCTGCTGAAGTTTGAGTCACAAATCCTATTCCATCTCACATATCCCATCGATAATTGAATGTGGTGGCGGTCTCCGAAACATTCCGGTTGCATGTTTGATCCCAACATTTGGTAATTTGGTTTTGCTTGGGTCTTGGATGGTAGGTATAGTGTTCGAGCTAGGCTAATGATTAGAATATGATTTCTGCACAGCGGAGTTAGGTTCTACTGTTCCCCGATGCTCCACAATGACCGGGAAATTGGGTGGGGTCCATCTGCCGACATCTGTCTTTTCTCGGTTGCATGTGGGCCACTGATGTCTCTGCATTTTAGTAGTTTTAGAAGCCATTTACTATTATTTTAGGATCATTTAGATGTGAACATGTTGCATTT